>RCUC01156224.1:0-44668 GCA_003697995.1 Taxidea taxus jeffersonii
GGCAGACATGACTTTGAGTTCAAACGAAAACTCTAACAGTGTAACTTTACATCTAGGAAAGAATGTTGAGATGAGCAGCAAATATAAACCAGTTGTTCTTTTCCAAAGAGGGAGGAAGTCGACGTAAACCACGGCCTGGCAGGGTAACATTTACACTGCTATCAGTTAACCATGATATACAAATGGTTGCAAAATAGGGCAAAGATAATTGTCAAGGCTAGAATCTGATAACCCAGAAGGGCACGATAAAGGTCACTCGGTTCTCCTTAGAAGCACATTATTTTTTTCTACAAATGGATGAATCGCTGGTGTCATCTTGACATGGAGAAGAGAGCACGTTAGTCAGTACAAATGCCTGAAAGTCAGGATCCTGTGCACAAGATAACAACCACCACTTTTAAGACAAAGCCTCGTGTTGCCAAGTTGTGTGTCCATCCTGCCCGCTTTGTGAAGACACAGGGGCTGGGCTGTGTCCTTGTTGGTGTCCTTGGGGTTGCAGGGAACAGCTGCAGGGTAAACTCTGTCCTGAGGACTCCGATCACACGCTGTGAACGTTCCTATTCAAAGCAAGCTTATCTGTAGCAACATACTACTCCAGAATTCTGCCTTATATTTATTAGATTTCGCGAGCAACCGTGCCTTCTACTTCCAATGGGCTCACTTTACAAGCCAAAACAAGTCCTGATGCTCTTATTCATGAACCGCTGGAGCAGGACCCTGCGGGGAGCCCAACCCCAACGGTGGTATTTCCACGGCCTGACTGATTACCTGGCAGGACGTTTCCAATTTAGGCTGCAGTTGGCAGCTGTGCCTTGATTGTGTGGCTGATCCGGAAGTAGGAGGAACACAGCTCTGCTCAGAACGTTTGTTCTGCTGGAATAAAGGTTCTTTGCAGGCAGGGAGGAGAGCGGTACTAATTTTAGTTTGTCTGGAAATGAGGTGACTGATGTCCTTTTCAATGAGTGAAATTCAGTGGCATCTTTATTTAAAGTAATAAAACATTAAGACATAAAAATGAACAAAACATTTATTCACTGAATGGCTAAGAAGTACCAGGCACTGTGCTAGTGGCTTCATATATATGATCGGATCATTATAACAAATCTCAGAGGTTACAGACCATACAACCGTCTGTCCATCCATCTATCCATCTCCCTACCTATTTATCCATCGGTCATCCAACCACCAGCCGTTCTTCAATACAGAGTTCCATTCAACCTTCCTTCCACAGCCCAGACACCCACCCACCCATCCACCCACCCATCTGTCCATCCGTCGATCTATTGAATGCCGTTCTACAGACCAGGAATTGTGTGATGCGTACCACAAAGTGAGCAAGACAGACACTGTCTCTCCCCTAGGGAACTAACTCAACCTATTGGCAAAGTCCATTGATTCTATGTTCAACATACATCCAAAATCTGACCACTTCTCGCCACCCCATTGTTATCACCCTGCACAAGCAATCAGAGCCCATTGGAAAGACCCACAAGAGCCTCAGGATCTTGTCCCGCCTTGTTCTCTCTGGCTTGGCTACATGCGTCTCTCCTCCTCCAGTTTGTTCCAGGCACTCTGGAATCCTCTTGAGTATAAGAGACATGGACTTGATGTAGAGTGTTTTGTATGAACTGTCTCCTTTCCCTCTTCCCTGGCCATTCTACCCCTAGATAAAGCATGGCTGATGTGATCACCTCCTTCATGCCTTTGGTCAACTGTCCCTTTTTGATGCCTTAAAAGTGGCAACCCAAATTCCATCTCTGGCACTCTGAATCCTCCTTTTTCAGCTCAACTTTATCTTTTGTCCATTCTACAGAAATGCTTATTTAAAATGTGTCTTTTTGGGTCCATCGGGATGTAAGATCCATGGGAACAGGGATATTTCTGTTCCCTGATGTTCCTCTAGATGTCCATATCAATGCCCAATGTGGGGCAGCACTCAACAAGTCTTTGCTCAGTGAATCACCAAATCAATGAATGAAAAAGCTAAGCAAGAAGAGTGAAGTTAGAGCGGTGGTTTTCAACCAGCAGGGCAATTTTGCACTGGGGGAGATGAAAGAGAATGGAATGTAGCAACCCAGAATAGACCAGTTTGGTATAAAGATTGTTCTAGACTAGAGGTGTTTAAGGTTAGAAAGATGTAAGAACAAAAGCCTCCTTGGAGCTTTCCTTATCTGACTAAAAGCAGCAACTTTGGGGGATTAAAGCTGCCATAAATTCCTCTTAAGGGTGGAACTACTTCCAGAAGGGAGAACACAAATAAAACTTACCCCGAATCCCCTCTCCAGGGGAGTTTTATGGTTTTGAAGCATAGGGAAAGGTCATTCATACCTGTGTACACAAACTTTCTTGCTCATTTGTTCTCCTGGAAATCCACTTATCTTTCAAAAAAAGGTTACTTCCTTTGTTTCCTTTTCCCCTCTTTCCTCCACCCATTAAGATGATAGATAAGCCCCTCTAAGATACACCTCAATGAGTTCTCCACTATATGTGTATGGTGCACATGTAAATAAATTCTGTTCGTTCTTTTTTTTTTTCTGTTAATCTATCTTTCGTGAGTTTAATTCACAAGTGAACTTAAGAGAGTATCAGAAAGTCATTTTCCTCCCCTCCGGTGGTGGTAGGCAATGTGTGCAGACATTCCTCATCTGTTATCACCATGGTGGGGGCAGGGGTGGGATGGGGGGTTAATGACCCTTCATGCACAGAGACTGAGGAACTTCCTAAGACAACCTCACATGGAACAAAATGCCAACAATGCCAAAGTTGGGAAACCCTCGCCTAGGGGTTATAATGGACATTTAAAAATTAACTTGAGAGACATATAGTATTACGTACCAGAAATATACCCATTTCAAGTGCACAGTTTGAAGAGTTTGACCAAAGAATTCACCCTGACAAGCACTGCTCCCTTCCAGGTAGAGCATATTTCCATCTCCTTGAAACAATGACTCCAACCCCCTTTCAGGCAATCCCTTCCCTCCCCAGAGAGCCTGTGATCTGATCATCATTACAGCTGAGCTCTCCTGCTCCAGAATTTCTTATAAATAAAATCACACATGTCCTCTTCTGTCTTCGGGTACTTTTGCTCAAAATCACGTGTTTGAGATACATCTTTGTAGTTCCTTGTGTCTGTAGCTTATTCTTTTTTATCGCTGAGTGGTGTTTCATTTCATGAATATAACACATGGCTTTTCCCCTCCCCATTCTCATGCTAAATAGACGTTAGAATCATTTCCAGTTTTTGGCTACAAAGAACAAAGCTACTCTGGACATCTGTAGAAGCCGATATTTTGGATAGACATTTCCATTTCTCTTGTAGCGATACCTAGCAGCAGAATCGTTGGGTCATGTGGCAGATTTAACCACATATGAAGTAGATGGAACAGTTTTGCAGATGGTAATAGCATTCTACACCCCCTTTAGCAATCTATGAGAGTTCTTGGAATTGTGCGCCGTGTTCATTTCAGCCATTCAAGTGAGTGGAGAGTGGTCTTAGCAGATGCTGACCGGAGCTCTTGTGAAAGCTTTGGTTACTGATTGATCTCTCTCTCCAAAAGGGCCTTATGACCAAATGCCGTGATACTATCAGACCTTAGAATTATAAGCCCTCCGGTCTCTGAACCTGGAGGGTGGGCTTCTGTGAGACGAGTGGGCTGGGAAGCTGCTGGCCTGGGCATGGCAGGATCACAAGATGGTGATGCTCCAAGTCTTCAGAACCCCGAGGACACCAAACCCAGAGCGAAGACCACACCACAAAACCAGGAGGTTTTGCTCATCCTCCTTCTCTGGCCCCAGCCCTTACTTTCTTGGCAACATTTTCATGTAAGGGAAAGAATAATATCTTAATGCTTGGGGTGTCTTCGAATTTGAATCCCAAACCAACCAGAGTTCTGACTATGTTTGGTTACTTTCTCCTCACCTGGGCAAAAGCTGACCCTCTTGGGCAGATTGGATGCTCTGTTTTACCAACTGGAGTTTGTTCACCTAGCAAGGCTTTGGTCCCCCAGAGTTTAGTTATTTTTAAGTTTCTTTGTACCCTCAGCTCTTCAATGGCTTTAAAAAACAGTTTGATCTGGGAAACTTCTTTAAGTTTCATTAGAAATAAAGCCATTTCACATCCTTGACTAGGCTAAGTGGAATTGGAACCTCCTCATGGAGCAAAATTTAACACGTCCCATGATAACGTGGTTACTGGATCCTCTAGCCACTCAAAGACAACTGATCCAATTGAGGGGGTCAGGGGAGACTTTCCAGAGGACTCTGGGCTCAAAATCATCAGCAGGAAGTATCCCAAATAGGAGACAGGTGGCAGAATGTTTCCAACAAAGGAAACAAGAGTCAGGAGAGAGTATAGAGCAATGAACAAATGAGAGATCAAAGTCTTGTTGGAGAGTAGGGTTGGAGGTAGGAATGACTACATGATGTTGGACCTGTGGAAGGAGGTAGCTTCCAGGCACATTGGGTTACTGACCGCCCACCTGAACTGTGACTGGTCCAGATTGAGATGCGTTGAGATGCGTTGTAGGTATAAGATACACACTGCTTTCAAAGACTCGGTACAAAAAGTAGAATGCAAAATATCTCATTAACAATTTTTAT
The DNA here is from genome assembly GCA_003697995.1 of Taxidea taxus jeffersonii. NCBI lineage: Eukaryota > Metazoa > Chordata > Mammalia > Carnivora > Mustelidae > Taxidea > Taxidea taxus. The sequence continues at coordinate 4,600 of RCUC01156224.1, forward strand.
GTTGCTGGCATGCTAGAACTGCAGTAGTTCAGATATATGGACTTAAGTAAAATATATTATTAAAATTAATATCACCTGCTTCTTTTTACTTCTTTTCCATGTGGTCACCATAATATTTAAAATTATACTTGTAGTTTACATTCTATTTTTATTGCGCAGTGCTGGACTAAAGAGTCATACGGCATTAGACCACGAAGGACAGTAAATGTCACTATAAGGAGTTTAAATGATGCACAGAGTACATGGAAAAGATATGACCAGATGGATCTGTTTGGATTTTAGAGGGTTAATAAATAGCTCCTGGTTTTTTTCTGGGTTCTGAATCAACTGAGAGTCAGAGGCAAAAGTCAGACAGATGGAAATAAACATGCTAGTGTTATCACTAGTAATAGTTGGATTTGAGGATAAAACTTTAGATCTATCATCTCAGCGGGCTTGCTAACCGTCCACCAGAGAAACTGAATTCATCCACTTAGAGACTGACATTGGCAGGATCCTTCTGCGGGGCATGGGAATGGATGTTCTCTGCAGACACAAAGATACAGAGTAGAGACAGGAGAACAGGTTGAAATGCATATGCCCAGCTCCTTCTCCTAAAGGCACCAGCCAGGTCTCTGGGGAGGAATGAGAAGAAGAGAGGGAGGGAGAGAGGGGAGGAGGAGGGCAGAGGGAGGGGGTCCGAGAGGAGTCTGGAGTTGGGGAGTGTCCTATGGTCCAGTGTTCTCCCAAAGCATTTTCAGTGATACTACATGAGTTAGTAATCTCTGTTCTAACAAATCATCACACACTTAATGGCTTAAAACTATGCATACCTGCTCCCGCACAGCTCCAGAGGCCAGACAGAAGTCTGGGTGGGCTCAGCTGCTCTCTCCACTCTGGGTTTTGGAAGGCTGAAATCAAGGAGTCCACTGGAAGCTTGGGAAGGATCCATTCCTCCTGCTGGGGCCACCACTTCCTCTTAGAAATCTCTTTACAGCCCTTGCATCTCAAGGATCTCAAAACCAGCAACGTTCTATCAAATTCGTCCTGCCCTTGGAATGTCTGTGAGCTCCAACTCCTACCAAAGCCAAACCCCTTCCACCTTCCTCTTCTTCTGGTCTGGAGGGGTTCTCTTCTTTCGGGGCTCCTGTGATTACACTGGTGGCACTTGAGGAAGCCAGGATAATCTCCCTATCTTGAAGTCCACGGCCACAATCACATCTGCGAGCCCTTTTTGATGTGTGAGTAACATATGCACTGAATTGGGGGATTCGGGCGTGGCCATCTTCCAGGGGTTCTGCCTCCCAGAAGCAGTGAATGAAATATAAACATACCAACTTTTGAATACACACCTCCTCTCACTAATTTCTTGGGAAGTAATTAAAATTCAAAGTTATTTGCCTTGCTTCAATGTCCTCCTATATAAAACAAGAAAAATGCCGAAGCTCTTATATATTGTGTCTGATGGCTGCAATAGCCCCGGGCACATGGAAAGTGCTCAATAAATGTAAGCCGTTACCTTCAGGAAGAATGGCGAGCTTCCTAGTTGACAGGCCACCAGTATCTGCACCAAAATATAAGGTGAACATCTGGCAGACCCAGGGCTCAGAGCCTCCCAGCCCTGAACCAGACCCCAACCAGAAATGTTGGTCTTTCCCTGTTTTTTTTTTTTTTCCCCACTGTCTGGTTTTCAAGGTTCTCAGGCAATGTGCCACATTTTGCCATCTTTGGGAATCAGCTGGAGCAGGCTGGCCTTCTGTTTGGGGAGAGTGCATGTTTCTGCATTTGTCGGTCAGACCATAAGTGACTGCGGAAAGAGAAGGCGAAGTCAGGACACTGTGGAAGGTAGTCTGGCTAGGATGAATCTTTCCTACAGCGCCTACCACACGCTGCACCATTCAGCTGTAAGCACATCTGGATGGGACACCTGTCAGCTGGGAGCAGCCCCCACAAACCAAGAACAAGAACACCCCATCTACACACACCTGTCTACACTGGCCTCTCCCCTGGTCCAACTTCGGCCACGGACCCTGCCTACTGAAAAGCACTTACTGCAAGATGCTGACTTATTGTGTCCTAAGAAGCACAAGACCATGAACACCTGGGCCGTCTCACACAGCCAGGATGCACCCCAGCACATTCTGAGCCCACATCCTCATAGCTTGATCCCTGTCTCACGTTCCCTGGTCAGATTACCTTCACGGCCTCGGTCACACACTGCATTCACGTGAGTATTTCATTTAGTAGGCATTCAATATGTATCAGCTGCATAAGTGATTATTTTTTAGATAGACAGAGGGGGCTGTGGGGCAGAGGGAAAGTGAATCCCAACCAGATTCCCCACTGGTCATGGAGCCGGATGTGGGGCTTGATCCCATGACCCTGAGATCATGACATGAGCCAAAACCAAGAGTCGGACTCTTAACCGACTGAGCCACCCAGGCACCCCTAATGTGTAGGTGATTTTTAAGGATTTATAGACTTTTCAATTCTCTGGTTACAAAATGGCATTGATTTTTGATGATCTGCCCTGGACCCCATTGTTCCCATAAGTCACATTCTCCCTTACCCCAAAGTTTTTTGGAATTCAAGTTCCCAGAAATATATATGCAGTATCTGATAACTTGAATCATTTATACAAGGTAACTGCTACCCGTCTCCACAGGGCCTGCTGTTCGGACCCCCAATGCCCCTTCTTTGAGATGAGATGAGTATATGCCCATTGATGCCGAGCTTGGTCATGTGACTTGCTTTGGCCAATGAAATATGAGCAGCAGGGACATGAAGCACACCCAGGTGGAAGCTTTAACTACCGTCCCACGGTTCTGCCTTGTCTCCTGCTGAGAGGCAGCCTCTGGGTCAGGGAAGCTTCCTCAGTGTGGATGGGGGAAACGTGGAGGCCGGCCTGCAGAGAGCCGTTTGATGCAACGGAGAGTAACCATTCTTACTCATAAGCACTGAGCTTCCGCGGATGTTTGTTACGGCAGCGTAACTATGAAAGCTAGAGGATACATACCGTTTCATCAGGAACACCTGCCATTCCTCTGCCCCAGGATGACGAACTCCAGGCTTCCCTTGCACAGGGATGTCCTTCCCGTTCCCCACAGATAGAAGGCAGTGGGCCATCTTCAGATGGGTCTGCGGGCCAGTTGTGTCCCCTGGAATTCATACAGGAGCTCTAACCCCCGGTGTGGCTGTATCTGGAGATGGGGTCCTCTAGCAGGTGACCAAGATGAAATGAGGTCCTATGTGTGGGGACCTGACCCAACAGGACTAATGTCCCTATAGGAGGAGGAAACACCTGCAGCAAGAAAATCTATCTGTGAGCCAGAAAAAGAGTTCCCACCAGCCAGCCTGGACAGAGGCCCACCCAGATGACCCTTCAAAGACCCTACTTCCACGTGTGGTCATGCTCTGACATACCGGGGTTAGGAGTTTACCATATGTATTCTAGGGGGACATGATTCAGCTCAAAACAGCCACTATCTGCCTTAACTCTTAAAACATCTTGCTTGGGGCACCCGGGTGGCTCAGTGGGTTAAGCCTCTGCCTTCGGCTCAGGTCATGATCTCAGGGTCCTGGGATCAAGCCCCACATCGGGTTCTCTGCTCAGCGGGGAGCCTGCTTCCCTTCCTCTCTCTCTCTCTGCCTGCCTCTCTGCCTACTTGTGATCTGTCAAATAAATAAATAAAATCTTTAAAAAAACAAACAAACAAACATCTTGCTTGGTCATCCAGTCTCATCTTCCATCGCTGTTGTGAATCTGGAGGCCGCTGTTGCAGATGGTGTGGGTCTAAGGTGAGAGGACACAGGGCGTGCAGTCTTGTCTGCATGTCACACACACATATGGTGATCTTCTGCTGTCTGTTACTGCAGCCCCCATGGCCTACCCTGACATCCAGAGACACACACATCCGTAACTCAGGGGCTGTCTGGATAGATGTCTAGATCTGGTGTCCTCAGTGAGATAAATGGGAATTAGAGCCACAAGCATTGATGGAATTACCCATCTAAGGACCACTGCCCCAGCAGCGAGGGCAAGGTAGGATTCTGCAAAGGAGCAAGCGCTGAAGAATGCCAGGTTCGGCCTGAGCAAGGCTGAGTTTTGGCAGCAGCCCCCACCAGATGAGGGTTCTGGCCCACGCTACTCGAACGCAGACAAGAGCCACAGCCAGTTTCTGATGTTTAAGCCACGATTGGAGGCTCAGAAGGAGACAGAATGGTGGAGGCATCTTTGGAAAAGAGGGACAGCAGGTGGCAGGGACTTATGGTAACAGAAGGAGAAAATGTGGGTCCGAGGAATTGTATTTAAGATGAAATAGTCTCCCCTCATGTTCCAACGCTGATGAGAAGGGACTTGGCTGAAAACGTGTAAGAGGGAGACTAATTAGGGATTAAAGTCCTGGAGAAGGTGAACAAAGAGGGAAAAACAGAAGCCAGAGAATGTGCGGAGGGCTTACTGTTAGCCAGGAAAAAACTGCAGCTTCCGTTGAACTAGGAGCAGGGACAGAAAAAAGGAGGGTGAGGAGGAGGGACGGGGCTGCAAGAACTGGTGGTGGGAAAGAGAGCCCGTCGCTGACATGCCCCACACGCGTGAATCAGGAGCCTGCTCTGCACCGGGAGCTTGTATGGCGATGGGGGAAGGAGCTGGTGAGAAGTGGGTGTCCTCGAGTGGGAGCTTACTTTTCCTCCCATTCTTCCTTTCTACATCCTGCAAATATTCTACCATAAGCACACATTTTTTTTAGAATACAAAGAAGTGAATATATTTTTTTAAAATTTATTGTTTCGTAAGTTAGAAAGCAGAGAAAGATTTATCCATCCCAGCCATCTAGAAAGAGATTGCTTCCGAAATTGAGCACTAATTTTAGGGCTAAATATTTTGGTAGCTAAGCCCAAAAGGACGTTTTTTTTTATGTGACGCAGAATTTGCCTGATCAAGGAATGCGTAAAAATGCTGCTAGAGAGACACTTGGAACCGCCTTGCAGGAGGAATGCACATAAATCCTGATGAAACAGACGGGGTTAACATAACAGGTAATGTCTGACTGTTGCCTCGGGGAGGAAATAAAAATATTTTCCAGCATTGCTTATACTTCCCTCCCATAAGTGTTGAGGAGATAGTGTGATACGGTTACTGCATGAGGACAACGCACACAATTTACGAATGTGTTTATAGGTTCCAAGAAAAATGTTTTTGAAAAGTCTGACTCTACCCACAGACGAGCTGTGGGAATCTAGGAGAATGAGCAGTCAACACAGACAACCTCTCAAAAAAAAAAAAAAAAATCGAACGCCCCAGGTGAGTAATTTTTAGAGGGGATGCTATACACATTGCAGAAAGAATGTTCTGGAAACTGGCCAAATGGGAAGTAAGCTTCCTCTTCTAGGCACCATGTGAATAAAGCCGGGCAGTTAGAGCACTCAAAGCCTTGTCAGCTTGTCCCCCGGAGTCTGCCTCTCCCAGGCAGAGCCCATGGCATTGGTGTCATCCATGTGGGTGATGTGGGTGATCTGGGGATCGGTGAGGGCAGCCGGTGCTTCCCCCAGACCAGAGGGGTGTGGCTGGTTCTGAAAGGGGGAGCCTCAGGGTGCGTCCAAACAGGACTTGGCACTCTGTGCGGCTTTGGGCAACTTCTTTTACTGCCCTCTCCTTCAGCGTCCTCAGAAGTGACATGTGTGGGGTAACGAGGCCACGACAGGAGTGGTGATTAAATGAGGGAGAGATGGAAAGCTTCCAGTCGGTGCCTGCACCGGAGGGACAGCCCACCTGTCTCGAGTGTTGTAAGAAGAGACATTCCAGCCGCAGAAGCCTGGGGCGCTCACACTCACCCCTGCAACGTGGCCTTGCAGAGGCCATTTCCAAAGAGGAGCACAAAAAATCAAGTACGTTTTGAGAAATAAACCACCACTTGATTTATTAGTGAGAGATTTGAGCCCCTGGAGGGAGGAGCCGTTCTTGAGTCTCGGTTGGCTGGATGCTGGGTGTACTCCATAAGGATCCTGATGGCGATGCCAGGGGGTGAGACTCGCAGGCAGACCCCCAGAGCCGTGAGAGGATCCCCACTCCAACGGGACTCACAGCGAGCCCCTTCCCAGAGCCCAGAGAGGCCACACCTGCCCCCACTCCAGGGCAGAGGGACACGCGGCATCTGGAGCAGTCAACCCTCCAGGCAAATCCAGGCTTGCTCTCAGAGATGATAGAGTCAGGTCGGAGGGGGTGAAGCCAGAGGCTGGCAATGTACTTCTCATTCACTTCTAGCCAGAGAGGTTAAGAGTGGGTGGAAACGTGAGGAAAATGAGACCAGAAAGTGAAATTCTCCCCTGACTAGACGGAGAAGAAAGATGGGCACAGGAGAGATTTATTTCCCCAAGTAAACATAACCGGGAGTATTTTTCTTATAGGTCACATTCATTTACCGGTGCTGAGAAAATCATTCCCTGTCATCGTTCCCACACTATAAGTCACTTGCAGAATTTCTTTATCAAGACCAGATAAGGATCAGGAAAAATGAGCCGGACCGAACACAAGATTCTTTGCCTCCTAAATCTGGGACATCGTAATCTTCCTATGAAGGGCTTAAATTGCTCAGCTAACGAGCTCATTCTTAATTTCCTACAACAATGGCAGTTTCCACCAGCTTTTTATCAAACCTGAGCTGGGACTCATCACAAGATGGCCAATGACCTCTTGCCCTATTTATTATTGTCTCTATCAGCACCACAGATTTATTTATTGCTCTTAAAGGCGTCACTATTTTTGCACATTCTGTGGGAGAAAGGAGGATGAGAGCAGGGAAACATCCTCCCAGAAATGCTTCAGCAAGATATCTTACAGCCCTCTTTTCTTCACCTCAGTTGATGCCCACTTAAACCACAGTAACCCCAGACTCCCCACCCACATCAGTACCCGCTGTAGCAAAGAACTCTCAGCCTCTCCTTCAAATGTTCTAGTTCAAAATATATTTTTGATTGCCTCTCTTGATTTTTATACTCAAGTTGTCTTATTAAAAGAAAAAATGATGAATAGTGAATGATGAAGGCAGTAAAGTAGAGACAAGAGAACACCAATGGAAAGTAACTCTTCAGCTGCCCGAGATCGAAACCCTTTTTTGTTCTTTACCTCCTACCTTGAGCAGGCTTGAAGAAAAGTCCACCATTCACGGACCTAAGATTTCCCAAAATTCTAAAGATCAAGGCAATAAAATCTTGTCAAGGTCGCATCTCCTATTAGTTGTTGCACTTGGAGGGTAAACACAAAATTCATGATTTGCTCTCTGGATGGCTTCTTGTCTGCACAGCTGAGGACCCCATAGCCTCTGGGGCTTCTTCCTGGAGCTTCTGGTCCAAGGACAGAGAAAAAGACCTAGACTAGCTATTCATTATTGGATGGAAAAGAATACATCCACATCCACATCTACATCCAGTTGTCAGAATCCAGTTGGCTTGAGAGAGACTCTCTCCCATTATCCCCTGACAGCCCAGCCCCATCATCAGTATTTACACTCCGTGCCCCGTACTCTTTCAAGGTGGTGTTCATGGTGATCCTCTCTTGTCTGCAGAGCTGTCAGAGCGTTCAGTGAAGAATGGTGTGTTCTGTTCCATGATGAAACCATGAGTTTCATCCAATTAACCTTTATCCTGATTGTTATGTTAATTTGAATAGTCCCTGACTATTAGGAAAAAGAGCCTCCCCTCACTTATGTCAACACAGCCCATTATTCCCTTAAAGACTGGCCTGACTACAGCTCTCAGGAAGCCCTCCCTGAATTATTCTGCCCACCTTCACCTTTAAACATCCTTTTATACACCCTTGACCCCACCTCACATTGAAGTTGTTTAGACCAGTAATTCACAATTTTGATATTCCTCAGAATCATCTAAGGGCCTGGGAAGTCTACGTATGAAGGCACCTCGATCCAAGTTCGGGGATTTGGATTGGTGTGGGCAGGGAGGTGGCCCAAGCACCTGCATTTTTAAAACCTTCCAGGAGATGCCATCATTTGGCAAGGATAACACCATCCCCCCATGACTGTGTGTGCTACACACAAGGATCACCACCGCCTATGGGAATTCTGACTCACTTGGTCCAGGTGGGACCTGTGCATGAGACTCCTAAAATCTTCCCAGGTGATTCTGTTGCAGAGGATAGTGGAGAAGCACCGACCTGGACTTCATCTGTTGTGCTACTGAGGGTTAAGGGAGCATAATGATGTCATAAGTAGGCATACTCCCCTCTTCCCGAGAAGGCTGGAGTCATAGAGACTACAAGTCTGGAAGCTGTAAAGATGTAAATGGCTTTTCCCCTCTTCCTCCTGGACTCCATGGCTGGGGCCCTGTAAATTAGGTTAACAGAAGACAGAGTAAGGAGAGAAAAACAGACAGAAGCTTAATAACACACACACACACACACACACACACACACACACACACACGGGAGCATTTAACAGTGAGTAACCAAAACCAATGATTAGAACTCAGGCTCATATAAAACCTTAGCAATAGAAAAACACATTTGTGGAGAAGTGACAAGGCAAACGGAGAGGGCTTTGACTCTCTAGGGTGGCAAACTGTGGGCAGACCAGGGCATGGGGGAGTGGAAGGCAGGGATGGTTGGGAAGGTCTGTTGTGTAGACACCTCTGGTGCTGCCTCTGGTGCTGATCAGGGTCTGGCGTTGTCTCTGGTGGTTAACTTCTGCCCTTCCTGGTTCAGAGGGGAGGGGGACGTCTTCACAAACTGATGTCCTTATTTCTAGGCAGACAGAGAGAGGGCAGGAAGCTTTTCTTGCATCTGCTTCTTCTCAGTTGTCCTCACATCAAAACAATCCTTACGCCAAAGTGGCATATTTGGGGTTAGTATGTCCTGCTGCCCTACAACACTTTCACTTTCACTGTTCAATCTTTTCCCCACAAAATCCCAGCACTCTACAGTGGACTCTCCATTCCCACCTGACATTCATCTCCCCAAGGCCAGATCCAGGTGTCATGGGGTCTTGTGCTTATTGAAATTGCCAGGGGCGGGGGTACTCTTTAAGAAAGGGAATTCCACACCATCGATGGAAATTTAGATTTACGGGCTCTACTGTGGCACTGAAACCCAAGCTTCCTTAGGTCCATGGTAAATGCAGATCTGTCGCTCTTCAAGAGGGTTTGATGGTATTTCTAGGCTTTGGCCATGTCTGCAGGTAGTCCTCCCTATTTTGATATTTCTACTGTGCTGGACCAGGGCCATCTTCCCTATGTCAGGGGCTGTTCTGAACCCTGGCGTCGCATTTGGAGATATTTCTTCCCTTGTCGCAAGCAGAGGAAAGCTCACGAGAAAAGGTCATTTATGCCCCCAGAGGATGCACCCAGCTCGGTGAGAGGCATCAGCCTTAATATATGGAATGCATCTTGCCAAGACCGTGACAATCATTAGAATTGGGCCTTTGGTGTCATTACCCCAGAGTCATCCTGATGAAGTATGTGTCCTCTGAGTAGACAGAAAACATTAGAGCGCCCTGAGCTGAATTGGTCAGCCGAAAATACTGGAGTGCTTTATCCTTGGAAGGAAATTAAGCCATTTATTGGAGGACAGAAGTTCAGTATAATAGTTAAAGCAATCTGACATTTCCATAAATTAATAAAATATGTATGGTTGGCATAATTCAATGTATAAAAGCATTGATCTCTCCTCACTGAAGTCCAGATGGGGGATTCCAGGCATTGGGAAGAGACAGGACCTTGGGACCAATAACATTAGATCAGTGTCAAGGACCAGTGAGCTTGCGTGATCAGGAACTCTCGCATACACTCGAGCTTGCTTACTCACACAGTCACACATGCTCACACTCACTCACTCCTACACATGCTTGTCCACACACACGTAGAGCTTAGATCTGAGCTAACTCTGGTTCTCTCTCAGGATCCTCTCCTTCCAGACCTGTGAGCTTCTGAGGACAGACACCCTTCGTCTGAAAGGATCCTCTGGTACCCAGCACTTACCACAGAGCCTGAAGCCGAATCAGCGCTCAGGAGATACCTACCGCAGGAACAAAGGAATGTCATGAATGATCAACGGTGCTTTATCTTATAAAGTCCTTTATCATGATATCCCTCAAGGACTCAAGCTTACTAAGCATTGGTGAGTGAGGTTGTAATCTGTATGACCATTTACTTTCCAGGGTGACCCATGCAGGGACACAGACCACTGTTCCTGGGGAGGCCCACTGGTCCTAAGTGGTGGTTCCAGGTTCCTGCAGCACTAACCGTGGCTCCTTGTGTACCACCTGACAACTCCCTAGATCCATTCTTTTCCCTAAAAACGGGGATAATAATGGTTCCCACTTACAGAAATGAAATGAGACAGTATCTTTAAAACACTTGGTGCAGTGCCTTTTCACAATCAACATCCAGGAAAGGCCAGACATTACTGTTTCTGTTCTTACAAAAGAAGAGTTGAGGGGCGCCTGGGTGGCTCAGTCGGTTAAAGCCTCTGCCTTTGGCTCAGGTCATGATCTCAGGGTCCTGGGATCGAGCCCCACATCGGGGGATCTCTGCTCAGCGGGGAGCCTGCTTCCCTTCCTTTCTCTCTGTCTGCCTCTCTGCCTACTTGTGATCTCTGTCTGTCAAATAAATAAATAAAATCTTAAAAAAAAAAAGAGTTGAGGCCATGTTACCACATTATTTCAAGACATTTTGCCTTTTCTTCATTCCTGTCCCTAGAGTTTGCAGGTAACCTTTTTTTTTTCTTGCAGTGAATAAAGTTATAGTGAGAGTAATAATAGCATGATTATATCCTCAACTCACCTGGAAGAAGAAACAAGTAAACATAAGACTCTCCAGGGAGAGGCATTCGTGGTGACTAAAAGCAAAATGGTACCTTCAAACCCAGCCAGAGTGAAATAGATCATAGTGATGTCTTAAACTAGCCCACAGGCAAATTATCCCCTGATTCTGCTCCCCTGTTTAATTAGGGTAAGACAGCCAGCGCAGCCCGGTGCAAACAAACCATTTTAATGAGCAATCACAACAAAATTAATGATGCTGACAGGTAGCAAAGTATCTACATTTGTTTTTCTTGGGTGTAGACACAATTGGATGTTGAATGAGGTCAAGGGCCCGAGTTGGCAGGGCCAGTAAGTGCCATGCTTGCTCGGGATGCTAGCCAGCCTGGTCTCTTTGAAGCGGCCCTAAAGCCACTGTGCCGGTGTCCGCCAGCTTCCAGGCACCCCATGCTCGGGGGCTTGCAAGGGCCGCCTCCCGATGATGGCTCTATACTGCAATGGATATGCCGGGGTGAGGATTTTTACTTCTGCTCAATGATCCCAGATCTTTTCCCGCTGCCAAAAACAAGGGAGAAGAACTCAAGCATTATACAGCTGATGAAGCAGGTGACTTGGAAAATCCCGAGGGTCCATGACCTGCAAAAGTATGTCTTCCACCATGTGCAGACCTGCTGTAACCCATTCTCAGGAGACACATGTGGTAGGGAGAGGCATGCTTCTAGGCAAGTTTGAGCAGAATACGGTAGGCGAAATGACCCCTCACTGTTTTGGCTTCATGGACAGAATTGACTTCTGTTGTCAGATTATACCATGAATGTCAGAAGGCCCAGGTTTTTCCTCATCCCCCATGCCAGCCGTTTTCCTGGATGGTGTTTCCCAAAGCATGGGACTCTACCCAGGGCGGTGTTTTAGGGACAGTAGATGGGGGAGCACCTGGAGTGTTGGAGAACACAGAGCCATGTCATAAGGACACTCCCTCCTTTCCTCTCAACTTTCCTGATGACGCCAAGCAGGGCATTCAGCCTGGTGCTCGTTTGGTTTAACGACCTGTATGCCCCATCTGAACAGAGAGTTGGCAGTCAGAAGAACCTAGAGCACAAGACATTTCTCCTTTTGTTCTCTTTTTTTTAATTTTATAGGTCATTTTACTTAATTCTATTTAAACTTGCAATATAATTTCTTTTCAAAGGCATTCATTTAGATAGAATTTATCTAAACACAACATAAACTACCCAATAGCACGTGTGGACTGGGAGTCACAGGCCTGGCAGTGGGTCTGGCCCTGACTCCGCATCGCCTTTCATGGTGCAGATTGCTGAGCGGCCGTGGAAGGGCCGTGGGTGAGTGTTGACGGTCAGCAGGGCTCCAACCCAAGCGCTCCTCCTGTCTCCTGCACATCAGGCTTTTATGTAAATCTCCTCAAAGAAGGGTTTTCTGTGCTGCCTTGTGCTTACATATCTGTGCCTAGCATGTGGGACAGGTTGAGCAAGTGGGGGTCTCCACAGGACGCTGCTTTCTGGGCACGAGGATGGGTGTAGGTTGTAGGAACTTGGGTCTGAGGAGCTTCTCTGGAAGAAGAGCTGAGCATGGATAACGCCGGGGATGTGATACAAATGCTGCCTGGGAAATGGTCTACCACGTTCTGCAAACAGCACGGGGTCAGCAGGAAACAATGAGTCAGGGCAGGCTGGGCTCACCTCTCTCTGACACCCAAGGTCACACGCTATGTGACTCTGGACTGGGGCAGTCCCCGCGTCAGCATGACTTTCCTCACCTGCAAGACTGGAGGAAAGCCATCCAATGGCAGTGGGATTGGCTGATAGCGTTTAAGGCAACAGGGACCAGCACCACTGACTGGGTGCAGGGATAGGAGTGATTCTTTCTGTGGTCAGAGAGTTGAAGGCGTCCATCTTCTCGACTCTTCTCCTCCCTGATGGGCGTCAGTTTCAGGGGCATCTGCCCCCGGGCATGATTTCCAACCGTCAGGCAAGACCTCTGCCTCCTGCCAACTGGTGTCTCTCCGGTGGCAGCCAGGCCACCGCGGCGGCTCATCTGAGCTTCAGCCCTGTGTGAACGGCAGGTCCCTGCCGCCGTGTGTTCTCCACTGTGTGTGTTCAGTGGAATCTGTGTTCGTTAAACCTGTTGTCATCGCCTGCCGTTTGGAGCTGGCTCAGCCATTAGCAGCTTTCCTCCGTTTCTATAAATACTTGCACCGCGGGTACTTGGTGACCACCTTGGTATAAAATTAGGAGGAATAAGAGGACATTATCTCACCACAGTCCTCTGAAAGCCAGCGGCATCTTTAGTGCTGCGGTGCTTCTTGCCTCCAGAACATGAAATGTGGGTAAGCACATCAGAATGTCCACATGGAGCTTTCTCTTCTGTTTTGTCTCACGCCAAATAAGTCACAGGGACTCTTGAGGCTCTGGCGCAGGCCGCCCCGTATCTTTGTTGCCCTGGAGCATCTGGCCAAACCTGGGATCATGTCCTTGTGTGTCCATGTGGCTCCACGGGCGTCCTCATGTTGGCCATGCTGACCACAACTTTACAGGTTGGATTTGCGCAATGAACATCCCGGACGATGGCAGCCTTCTTAGAAATGACCGTGACCGCTTGCCAGGTGGTCAGAGTCTGTTTCTGGCTAAGCAGAAGTACAGAATATTTTTTTTTTTCTTTATAAAAGTCCAGCCCAGACCCCTGGGTGGGGCGTGGCAAGTCACCCTCTTCTGGGTTAGCATCTCCCCACGCGGACGTCACTGAATGATCCCAGCGCTGTTTCCCAACGATCAAGGATTGGGCCCCATGGTCTTCCCTAACTCCACAGCCTGCTAGTCACCGCCAGGTAATGGGATGCAAAATGAAATCCTCTTGCGGTCCTAGACCTTAACTATGTTTCTTTAATTGAATCACCCCTCATTTTCCTATAAAGGAGAACTCCTTCTATACCCAGTTGGGGGGTCCTCGTAACTTTGCCATCTATACTTACAGTAACTAACCACAAGCTTTGCTGCCTTTTGAAATCTCCCTAGTGAGTCTGGCTGGTACTGGGACCAACATCTTGCCAAGCCTGCTTGCCCACGACGGAGCTTCCGGGTAAAAGGGTCACTTGCTCAAGGTCACAGAGATTCACAGAAGAGCTTCTCTGTCTGTACCTGCTGCTTTTCCAAACATGGGCTTTTCACAGTCACCAAGCACACACCACTTCTCACTAGTCTGGAGGGACTCTGTCCAATTTACTGAAGACACCCAGTAGGAGGTGTTTACGAATGTCTAGGGGTTACCTGCCCTTTATATCTCCTGGAACCCTTGCACCCACCGCAGGACCTTGAACCCGGCAGGCTCGCCCTGAGTCATGAGTGTTTATTGTTTCCTGCCCCTATTGGAAGAGTTTGTCTTTCACTGTCATTGCCCCAAACCAGGACTTACACAAATGGTGTCAGTCCTCCTTTCCTGAAGCGCAAACCATGGGGATGGTGCTCTCCACCTATCCCGTCAGCTTCCGCTCTCCAGCGGTGGCAGGGGCAGGGGCCTCATGGGGCATCATCAGAGGTGCTCTCTGTGGTTGGCAGCTGGGCCCTGGACACACTGCTGGGCTCTGAAGGGTCCACTTACGAGGCTGCAGACCACCTGCAGGAGAGCATGTTCTGGGTGCAGCTGGACATTCCAAGGCAGACCCCACCTGCCAGCCTTCAGGGGATGCTTACCTGAAATGCTAGTGGTCCCATGACCTTCATCCTGTGCTTGTCTTAGTCAGCTTAGGCTGCCATGACAAAGTAGCCCAGATTGGGCAGTTCCAACAACAGACATTGATTTCTCAGAGTCCTGGAGGCTGGAAGCCCCCCGATCCACAGGCCAGCACTCAGTGTCTGGTGAGAAAGTGCTTCTCCCTGGCTTGTATGTGGTCCCCACCTCCCTGGGTCCTCACATGGTGGACACTGCAAGTTTTGGTGTCTCTTCCTATTCTCCCAAGGGCACTAATCCCATCATAGGGCCCCACCCTCACGACCTCCTGGAACACCAACCACCTCTAAAGGTCCTGCTTCCAAATACTACTATGTTGAAGGCTCGGGCTTCCACATAGGGACTGGGGAGGACACAAGCACTCAGTCCGTCCCAGGGCTCCAAAAATGCCCTCCAGACACTGCAGGCCTCTTGGAGCAAAGGTCAAGGACAGTCCGCTCACTGACCCCGTCCTTCTGAATTTGGGCAGCCCCTTGGGTGCAGTGGAGCACCGGCCAGGCACCGGCAGTTTTAAAATCACTGCAGGGGCTTCTAGTGCAGAAAGGTTGCTAGCCCCCCGGGTAGCTGCCCTGTTCGCGCACCCGCATTCAGGACCCCGAGACCCCCCAGGGGTCGTGTCTGTCTGGCCCTGGGAGAATCATGATGCGGCCTCTACGCCGGATGCCAGGCAAAGCATTTTCGCACGTTATCGGTGTTAATGCTCGCAGCAGCTCTTGGAGGAAGAGGTCAATTCTTCCCCCTTTTCAAGATGAGGTGAGAAGCCCCGGGGCACACGGCTCGCCAGTGATGCCCACCCCGGCTCCCTTCCCGGCCGAGCTGCTGTCTCTGGCCATTCGTCATTCAGCTTCTCCCAGGGCTGCACGGGACAAATGCAGAATGCGGGAGGAGGGGAAGGGCTCCACCGAGGACATGGGGAACCGGGGAAGCTGGGAGGTGACCGGTAAGCTTCTGGTCACTTTCTACCGGCTTCGAAAAGGGAGGCTTAGGGGGTGTGCTGAGTGACCCACGTGGGCACCGAGCCCCCTACTGGCTTCCCCTCGCTTGGCCTGCTCTGGGAGAGGAGGCGAGGGACCCGTTCTGCATCCCTCGGCCCAGGGGCTGGGAAGGCACAGCTCTGAGAGCCGGTAGGTCTGCCAACTCGGGCAGTAGCTGCTGGCACCGCTTGCTCCGTGAGGCAAAGCCACTTGGCCCGGCAGCTGCGTGCTGCAGGACAATGCCCGCCCCTCTCCGGGAGCACAGAGCTTGTTCCTGTGAACCAACGGCCAAGCTGGTACGCGGGGAGTTTCCACTCCATTTCCCTGCATTATCCCCGCTCTGTGGATAAACAAAAAAGCAGTAATAGCTCTTGTGGTGTTTTAATTGGCATTGGCTGTGTTTTAATTAGCAAAAGAAATAGCAGGAGGAAGGTCAGAGGGAGCTCTTCCCTTGCTGCCACCTTCTCCCCGAACTCGGGCCTCCCGGGGACAGGGCGGCAGGTCTCCCCGAACCGCCCCGTTCAGATAATGCATTCACAATCAGCGTCTCCTCTGGAAGCTGAGTCAGGGCCCGGGTTAACGTCTTGGGTTTAGGAAAATCTATGTGTCAGTTGAATACACGCCGAGGTTGTGCTGCTAGCACCATCCAAGAGTCCTGAGAAGGGGGATTCTCAGCTTTAAAAGCAAGTGTGTGTTAGAGGGAGAGGCAGGCAGAGGGTGTGGAGGGACAGGGCAGCTCGCATCCCAACCCTGCCCGGGTGGTTGAGATCTAGAACAAACCACCCCCCTTGCTGCAGGTCCCCCGACCTGAGGCCCTCGGACGAGAGTCACAGAGGCAGGGAGGGGAGTGGGCCCATGATCAGAATCTTGCAGGGGTGGTATTGGGAAGATCTTCGTCCTTTGAAAAAGCCAATTTGTGGTCGTCTGGGTGGCTCAGTCAGTTAAGCGTCTGCCTTCATCTCAGGTCATGACCCCAGGGTCCTGGGATTGAGCCTTGTGTCAGGCTCCTGCTCAGTGGGGAGCCTGCTCCCCCTGTCCCTCTGCCGTCCCCCCTGCTTGTGTGTTCCCGCTGTCCCTCTCTCTGTCAAAAAAGGAAATGAAATCTTGAAAAAGAAAAAGCAGAAATGGTGGAAGTTTTCCAACAGAAGGAAACTTCTGGGGAGGAAAAGGGAATCCAACATTTCCACAGATGTGCTTTATGCCTCTTTGAAAATATTTTCGAATGGCATCCAGCGGCGAGGTTAAGGAAACAGAAAAGCCTGGGAAGCTCCCTACTCTTCCATGCCTGATTTTATTCATGAGAAGACCGACCCATTGAGATAAAATCCAGACGGGGGTATAACCTGCAATAACACCTTCAAGCTACGTCCAGGTACCCCCCGTCCTTACAGCACACGCGCGGGTGAGGCCAGTGCCCAGCGCTGCTGTCCACAGACCAGCCGGGCAGGACGTTGACCGAGCAGGCCCGGACCTAGCTGCTTCCTCCCTCCAGACGGTACCTGAGACCCCACATCTGAGACGCCATCCCTCTGGTCTGGTATGAGGACTGACCCCCGCCAGCTCTGCCCTCACCTCGCCCCCCTCCCTGTCAGCTTGACGCCGCTAAAGTGTTGTTTTATTTCTATTTTTCCAAACATGAACTGACCCACCACACTCCCTGCTTAGAACCCTATCCTGGCCTCGCGCTGCCCTGAGGACCACCCCAGGCTCCTCACCTTGGCCTCCTGGGTGTCCTGCCCCCACCCACCGCTCACGACCTCAGTTCCGCCGGCTTGGAGCTGGACTCCATGCATTCTTTCCAGAGATTCGATTCCAAAGTGCAGGGTGGGCCACGGCTCCTCCGGGGGGGAGACATCCACTGCGCTGGGAATGACCGGAGTGGATGGTTGCCCAGGACCGGGGACACCCGCCTGGGTTTAGAGTCGGGCAGAGTGTCTAAAAGTAGAACCAGGAAGGGCATCCCGGATGGAACAGCAGGAGCAACGTCCAGAGGCCAGACGGAGGTCCTGAGTGGGGGCGGGGAAGGTGGGGTCCCATCCCCCAGGAGTAAATGACAAATGTCAAGAGGGCAGCCCGGCTAGGGGGCTGAGGAGCTTGGACTGTGCATCCTGCCTACACTGAGGCCCCCAACACTGCGGCTGACCCGACAGACACAGAGGAGAGCTTTGGAGGGGAGTCAAGCTTCTGTCACACACTCCCCCTCTCCCATCACTGTATCTAAAGGAGCCTTCCTTCGCCCCCATTGTGGCTTGCGCTGGGTGTGTGGGGGAGAGGGAGGGGGGGCGAGGGGAGGAGGGAGGGATGGGACTCGAGAGAATGTGGGGGCACATTCCAGGGTGGGGGGACTGGTGACCCACGAACTTATCCAAGGCTACTGTTTTTGCTGCTGAGGGTTTGCTTCCCATTCTCATCCCATCTTCTCCCCAAGATATTCTATTTCCAAAGCTCTTTAATTTGTTTTTTGACAATGCTTTTGCTTTTCAATGTTCCTTAAAGCGTGGCTCCTGGCATGGGGCCCACCCTGAGCTGGGCATCAGCGGCAAACATTCCTGCTTCGTTTGGGAGACTGCGCATCTCTGCCTTGAATGCGGTGAACCCAGTCTTCCTGTCGCCACCACGTGCATTAACATCTCAATCCTGAGGCAGGATTTTACCGACCGCCGTCAAATATTCCATATTTTTCTACCAATTCCATTTAGCAAAGATCCCCTCCTTCCCTCCTCTTTTCCCCCTCCCCTCCTCCCTCCCTTCCTTTCTCCCTTTCCTCCCTCATTCCCCAGACATCAGACTGCAAGGCATTCTTCCAAGAGCTAATGGTGGATCAGGGGACACGTGTGGGAATCCCCTGCTTGTGGGGCGCACGATCCAGCAGGAGCATCTGAGATCTTGACTCTGTCATTGAATCGATCCGCCTGCCCCCTTTCCTGCCATAGCTCCCGTCATCTGGAAATGAGCTAGCCAAAGAGCTCCAAAGTCCTGCATAAAAGGTTGTATAGGATGGGACCTGAACACTAACAATCCTCAAGCAAAGCCAGAGAACCGTCCTGCGGGTTGAGAGCTCCCTGCTCTCCACGCCTGGGCTCTCTTCCAGAATCACCTGCTCTCAAATCGCCTGACATGCTCTGCTTCGGTTTAGAGTGTCCCCGGCATTTATCTCATCCTTTGCCTTCCCCGCACCGGATGGGAAGGCTGCCGACCCGCCGCCAGCGGTCTGTGGCACCAGGAACCAGCCGGTCGGCTTCTCCACTCCTCACTGCGCTCCTCTAGAATGTAAGAAAATGTGTCCTTCATTCAGGGTGGGAAAGGCCTCTGCCCGAGCTGTTTGCTGGGGGTCCTCCTCCTGGCTAACTTCCAGTGGTCCTCAGATGATCCAACACTTACAGCCTGTACCCCACCTGGTATCAGATAGGTAGGTGTGTGCATTTTCCTTCTGCCTGTCTCTCTCCTTCTAGACCATCGGTCCTAGGAACACAAGGCCCACATTTGTGTCCCAATCACCCAGGACAGCTCCCTGCACTTGCTGTAGACAGAATAGTGTTGAAGAGATGCGGGAACACATGACTTCATTACTGATCTGATGCACTCCTATATGGTCTGTGCCTTCATTTCTGTAAAATGTTAGAAAATAGGGTTCAGAGTCAGTAATGCAAGACAAAAATCAGAGCTGGCTTTTGCACGTGGCAGCTTTGCCAACCTCATGACCCCCCAGAAGTGTAAAAGTTAAGTGCATCAGATTGGGTAAGTCAGCCTAAACGCAAACCAGGATCGACTGAGGAAAGTCAGCTGAGAAATAACAGAGTCCTTTCCGTGCCACCTTAGGACTGAATGCATACGAAAGGCCCAACTTGCCAAATGCCTGCAACCGAATTTTGCAAACAGTCCAGAGACCAGGAACTTTTCTGACTCAAGGAGAGTGCAGACATCCATGCGTGAGCCCATCCAAAGGATTTCAAAACACCAAGCAGAAATGGAACTCTTCAGATGCCTTCGGTACGCAAGAAGAGCTCCAAGATATTGCCTGCTGTCCTCCGACTGCCTTTCTGATGAGCAACAAAATGTTTGATTTTCTTCTAATAGATTTGTCATTTTACTTCAAGTGTCCAGTACTATTGACCCATGGAACCTCAATTTCAAAGCCATTAAAATCTAATTTTCCACACTGTGCCCCCAAGAGATTGACTAACTTTCAAAGAATAATTCATTTTCTTTAAGAAAAAAATGCATATCTCTCTATATGTTTTATTTTTATTCTTTAAAATAAGTCAAGGGACATTGCTGTCAGCTCCTCTGCTATTACCCTCTCACTGTCTTTCTTGCAACAGAACACAAGTGCTCCTCTGATAAAGCAAGACTTGGTCACCATGGAGGGAAGGCTGCATTTATGTGGAGAAGTGCCGCTTACTGGTAGATCATAAAGGACCCGCTGTCATATTTCACCACCGGGAAAGCAGGGCAGAAGGCTCAAGGTTATTTGTTGTGTGTGTGTTTTTTTTTTAAATTTTATTTATTTATTTATTTGAGAGAGAGAGAGCACAAACAGGGAAGAGGAGCAGAGGGGGTGGGGGAAAGCAGACTCCCCACTGGGCAGGGAGCTCAATCCCAGGACCCTGGGATCATGACCTGAGCCAAGGGCAGAGCCTAACTGACTGAGCCACCCAGGTGCCCCTCGAGGTTATTTGTTTTGGAAAATACCAGATGTGTCGAAAACTGAGCAGAAGAAGTCTTCCAAAGGAAAATTATCTTCCCAAAAGTTCCAGGGAGTTCAAGAATCTAAAGTTTAATCTTTTTCACCTGTTAAACTGAGCCTCTCCCTTTAAAATTCTGGGATCGGGACGCCAAATGAGAAGTCATGCAAGCAGGTGTTCTCAGACCCGTGTGCAGAAATCTCAGATCAATGGGTGATAATCCAGGGTGACTTATGGGGGACCCACTAAACTTACTCCTTCATGACCAAATGCAACAGGGGGTCCTGGGAACAAAAAAGGACACAAGTGGACAAATTGGGGCAAATCAACCAAGGTTTGGAGTGGAGCTCCTAGGATTGTACCACTGATAACTTCCTGGTCGGGGTGAGGGTAGCACGGTTCCATAAGACCTTAACATGCAGGGCAGTGAGGCTGAGGGTCTGAGTCTATGCTCTGTACTACTTTGGCAACTTTTCTGTAAGTCAAAAGTTATTTCATAGCAGACGTTTACAAGGAATGTGTGCTGTCTGTATTCAGAAAGGTTGGAAAGCCAGAGAACAAACCACCCTCATAATCATATGGGTTATGAGAGCAAGTGAGAGCCTCCTTCTAAAGTCCTTTGGTGGGGTGTCTTCAAGCCCGTGCGAGCAATGTTAGAGTTGTACCTCTGAAGCACTGTCACCTGAGAGCCATGGTTTTTACCTAACCAGGCTCCTGTGTGCACCCTGATCCCTGGGAAGTGTCTGCAGCTGCCGGTGAGCAGGTGCAGTGGGTCACACCAGAGTGCGGCGCCGCAGAGCGCACAGTGACGGGCTCAGAGTCAATGGCCACGAAGTTCTCATGAGGTTGAGTCCCGCAGGACTGAAGACACCAGCTGAACACACCGGCCACGGGATTTCCAGAAGCGTGTTTCACAAGGACAGACCTGCAACCCAAGGAGGGCACTAGGGTTGGTCCTGAAACACTGAAGTCGTAAAGAAGGGTCCTTTTGCATGACCGTGAAGATGATCTGAATGGAGATGGCACATTCAGAATCTATGTCTGGGGGTCTAGAGGGGAGGTGAAGTTAGCAGTAAACATTTCACAAAAACCCTGGTACACCCAGGTGGCTTGGAAATAGGGCAGCCTAGTCCAGGGGGTCACAAGTAGCCCTGGGATGACCACCAACTTCCCCCAAGGGGTGAGCTTTTCTCTTGCTCCTTCATTCTATGTAAAACCAAACAAGCCCAAGTGTTGTCTGAGCTCTGAAAGCCGGGAGCCCTTCCTGCAGCCCCACCAGCTCAGGAGGGGACCCAGTGAGGGGCTCCAGCGCAGGCACAGGAGGGGGAGGACCCAGTGAGGGGCTCCAGCACAGGCGCAGGGGCTCTGCCTTGCCCTAGCTGTGCAGTGGGCAGATGACCTCCCACTCTGTGTGTCCCCTCCTGTCCGGCTTGAGTCGGAGCGACTCTTCTCTACTTGGTCATGTCAGGGTTGGACGCGGGGATGCTCTGAGATCCTCTTCCCCGGAGCACGGGGCCAAGGAGGAGAGCTCTGTGCATGTCGGGGGTCCTTCCTCTTTGTCACCCTGGTACAACCAGCAGGGTCTTGCTGCCCGGCCGGCTCTGGGGCAGAGATTGGAACAGGAGGAAACCCAAGCTGAGACTACTCTGTGATCTCCCGTTTCTGCACCCAGGGAAATGGGTGGAGGGGACCCTGCAGGGGGAAGGCACCGAGAGAAACCAAAGTGGCAGGGCTGAGAAACAGAAAACCTTGCGGGAACAGACGGAAAGAGTTTCGATCCGTAAGCCAGAGAGGCAGGTGCAGCTGGGCTCGGAAGGGCATCGGAAGGCAGCCTCTCCAAGCCCCGCAGCTCACTCCTCCATCCTCCTGTCTGCCCCCCCCCCCACACTCAACCCCTCTGAGCGTTCACAGCGTTTACCCTGCGCACGTGGAGGGCGGCAGCATCGTCTGAGCTCCTAACCCTCCCTCTCACGCTGATTTCGGGAGGCTTGAACTAATAAAACACAAGAATAAGACAACTTGGAACCAAGATGTGGAAAAGTGTTTTGAAATTGCTTGTGGATGCTTCTGGAAAGTGATTTCAGCAAATACGAGATGCCTTTGCTCCGCGAGCGTGTCTTGGTCTCAGGCCTGGGAGCTCCTTCGAACCCCGGCGGGCGGTAGCTCAGCGTCGGCCGTCTGGCGCAGGGCGGGTGTCTCCCGCAAGTCACTCGCCGAACCCCACAGACTCCCCAGGGACAGGTGTGACCGTCATTCTCATGGCACAGATGTGAACACAGAGGTTTGGGGGGATGGAAGCGGCTTGCTCAAGGTCACACACCTCAAGCCCGAGGGCTTGGCGCCGTCCGGGGAGTCGAGGCAACCGGGGACCTGCTCCTCCGGGAGGTGACGCCCGTGGCATCTGTCTTGCTGCACACGGAGGACACTCGGGAAACTCAGCGAACTCTTGGATGTGGAGTGCACGGCTGGACTCTGAGCTGGAGGGCGCTCACGGTCACGGTGCCGCTACCAGCGTCCCCGTGAGCTGGGCTTTGACTGGGTCTTGTGCGGGGACTCGGGAGGGAAGGGAAAGCGAGCCCCGGGTCTCCGCTTCCTCGAGCTGCGCCTTTAGAAATGTGCATCACGCCGAGTCTTCAGGCTCACGTCTCTGACAAAGTTGAAAATTTAAATTCTCATTAGGCAGAAGAGTCTGTTCCACACTTATTTCATCTGGGTAAGAAGTGCTGGAGGGAGCGCAATCAGACGGAATTGGCTGAAGTGTCTTTGGAGCGCGCGCTGGGGGAAGCAGCTGCAGCCGGGACGGTCTTCTGCCTTCGTTCCTTGCTCAAGGCCATCTGTTTTCCCACAAAGACATGTGTCCCTACATCATTCTATATATACCTCCTCTCTGTCGCTCGCTCTTTCTCTCTCTCTCTCTCACACACAAACACAGTCTTCTCCCCAAGCAAAAGTTGTACATGTAACCAACATCCCCATGTGGCCAAGTTCATCCGAATGTAAGCTCAGCTAAGAGTCTAAATTCGGTCCAAAGGAACCCTGAGACCCTGGGTGGTGTGAGTGTGCAGGCACAAGCGCGCACACACCCATCTCTGCCGCGCTCCTAGCTCTTCCCCTCACACGCAGACGTCACTCTGAGCACGGGGGCAAAGAAGAGGCTGTATTTCCTCTCATTTATCAGGCCGGACACGGGTTTCCGAAGAGAGCAAGAGGAGGAGCGGCTCTGTCCCTTTCAGCTTAAAGGCAAAACTTCAAGGACAGGCAGGCATCAACTCAAGGGCAAAATGGCTTAATCAAGCCCAGCTCGCCGGACAGCAGCCCTCCCCCGCACACTGGCCTTCCTTCGTCTCGGCCGGGCCAGCCCCCACGCGCCCGTGGAATGCCTGGCGCCCTCTGGGGTCTCTGCCCCCTGCCCCCTCCGCCCCCCACCCCGGCTACAGCCCAAGCCTCATCATTCATGGTTCACATCTCCGCATGTTCTGTACTGACTGTGTTCCCACCCTCAGCCCCGTGTTCAAGCTCTCGCAGACGAGGACCGTCCCCTGCAATGCCACCCTGCACCCTGCATCCAGCAGGACCAGACCAGTCCGTTTCCTGTGAACACCACTGTGAAACCACGCCTTGCTCGGAACATTTGATATCCGCCATCACCTGCCGGACAAAATCATCCCGTCCAGGACCCCTTCTTTGATCTTCCCAGCGGCAAGGCGGCCAGCTCCCTCCTTACACGAGGCAGAGTCACCTTGGCCCTGGAGCTCTGGACGCGGTGCTCCCGTGTGAGGCTCCCTCAGCTGACTCTCTAACCCCGGGTACCGTGGGGGCTTCCGGCACGCAGCCCGCCCAAACGAATGTTGCTTCAGAGCGATGGTGGCGGGGATACTCTTCCCGCTGACCGTGTGAGCGTGCACAGGGCAGCAGCGAAGGACACCCAAGCACCGGCAGAGCAGGGGACACGGAAGCCGTGGCCGTCCCACCAGTGCCCCTCTCTGCGTTCGAACTCCTCAGGAGGACTGTGCTGTGCCTCCAGCTGACTCATGCCCAGGCCCGCTTTGAAAATTGGCGAAGGATGCGAGCTCGTTCACCTCTGTCTCTGGAGGCCGAGCACCACTGCAAAGGCGGGGAGAGGTCCGAGGGGCTGCCCCGCAGGTGGCTGGGGCGTGGCCAGGGAGAGGCACCAAGACCCTGCACTCCGGAGCCAGACTCTTCCTGCAGCTTGGGCGCGGGATGCAGACGTGAGCGGCCGCAGGGTCCCAGGCACAGCCTCGGGGAGTGTGGTGGGGCCCCGGGAGGGCGAGGGGGGCCGGCCCCGGGTCCGCGTGCTCCTCCGGCTCGTGGCCCTCATGAGGACACATCTGCCTGCTTTCCTCGAGGAGTGGTGATTTGTATTCCAGCAAAATTACACGGGATCTTGAAGTGGGTGAAGACGCTGCTTAATATTTTTGGTCATGATAACACTTTGCAGGACAAGTGCTTTTTAAGAGCCCGAGGTGGGGGAATCTGGAGTGGCATCTTAAACGGGGCTGTTGGACAAGATTCGCTGCGGCCCTGGTAAATGTCGCGCCTCTCACCAGCTGGGTGAACAAGCTTCTTAGACATGTTTCCCCCAAACCTGATTAAAATGGAAAAGTGCCTTTTGAATATTTGGTTCTGTTTTCTGTTATGTCAGACGTCGGGGAGAGAAACAAAGAGAACGGGTGGGAGAACGAGGGAGAGGGGCCTCGGGGGGCTGGAGACTCCCATTTCGGGGTGCGCACACAGAGGAAGGGAGAAACAGCCCGGGGGCCGCCGGGGGACAGCAGCGCTTTGAGTAGACCGAGTACAGGGGCTGGAGCCGAGGCACCGCGGGGCTTGCGTCGGGAGGAAGCTCCCTGGGCAAACAGAAAGCGTGTTGTGTCAGATAGGGTCCCAGGGGCTGCGGCTCCGGTCCAGCAGCTGGATTCCTGCCACCCCGGCTGCACCCCGGCCAGCCCCGTGACAAATTAGGACAGTGTCCAGTTGAACCCCCAGGCGGGGCTGTGAGGACGACGAGAGGTGGCTGAGGTACGGGGCACGGGGCCACGGGGATGGCTCAGATAACGGGCCAGGAGCATCTCCGCCGGTGGACGAACCAGAGATCGGTTCTACAGCATCACACCATTTGCCACCTCCTTCCACACACAGCAAATAAAAGAATGTTGGTGTGTGGCCAGAATTCAGTGGGACTCCGGGATGGCGAGTCAGGGAAGCCTATGGAACCTGGAGAGCCGGAGCCAGAAACACGGACGGGCAGAGGCAGAGGTTTCTTGAGAAACGCAAGGATGTCTCCTGGAACCCAGGAGTGCGCATGTGTGAGGCTTCAGTGGGGGGTCTGGGGATGGGGACACGGCGTCCCCACAGCTCCCATGGCCTCCAGGCACGTCCGCTGCTCCCCTCCTCTCTGGAGATGTCTGGCTCCCTGGGCTCAGGACCGGTCTGCACTCTGAAAAACAAGGTTTTCAGGACTGACTCTAAACTGCTGAGGTGGGGGCAGGGAGTCCCTTCGTGGCCCCATCAAGTGTGGGCTGTGGGCTCACCATGGGGCAGGCGGTACCCAGGAGACATCCGGTGTTCACTGTGGATAAACCTCACAGAAGGCAGGGGGGCAGCTGATGGCCCCTGGAGACCTCAAGAGGGCAGAGGAAAGCCTGAAGCTCACTCTAGGGTCAGACAGCAGCAAGACAGGGCTCTTGTGGACCCTCCATGGGGCCAGAGCCCCGCAGCCCCTTCAGCTCCCCATAAGTCCTCCCCACATGTCTGTCTTGGCCAAGCCCATTCTTCAGCATGGCCGTGCCTTTTGCAAATCTGCATGCACCCCAGAACCACTGTGAGCATCTGTGCAGGCCACAAAGTCGCGAGGTCACCTCACTCCCCTCCCCCATGGCTCGACCTGGCCCCTCCGGGATTCATGCTGCTGGGAGACGGGGAGGACTGTCTTGTCCGCCCCTGAGGCCTCCTGGTCCTGCAGGGCAGCACATCTAAGTAGGCATTTCCATCAGTGTGCATGGGCTGCCATCACCAAGCCTCCCAGAACCAGCCGTCCAAAGAGCGGACATCGCTCTCTCCCCGTCCTGGAGGTTGGGAGTCTGAGATCCAGGTGAGGGCAGGGCCGGTTCCTCCCAAGGCCTCTCTCCTCGGCGTGCAGACATCGCCCTCTCCCTCTGTCCCTGCATGGTCGTCCCTCTGCATGTCTGCGTCCTAACGGCCTCTTCTTACAAAGACAAGCAGATTGGATCAGGACCCGCCCTAGTGCCTCCGAAACTTAATCACCTCTTCAAAGGACCTGTCTCTAAACAGTCACATTAGGAGGTCTCGGGGGTTAGACCTTCAACAGGGGAATTTGAGGGGGCACAACTGCCCATGACAGTGATTTATGGAGAGCAGAAGGGACCGAAGGGCTCCGACCCCACAGGGGGTCCGGAAGAGCAATCTTGCTGCCGTCCCATAAAGCGTGACTCTGAAATGAGGGCTCAGTCTAAGCGCCGCCAGGCACCAAGAGGGAGACGGTGCAC
Organism: Taxidea taxus jeffersonii; assembly: GCA_003697995.1. Classification (NCBI taxonomy): domain Eukaryota; kingdom Metazoa; phylum Chordata; class Mammalia; order Carnivora; family Mustelidae; genus Taxidea; species Taxidea taxus. The sequence continues at coordinate 31,269 of RCUC01156224.1, forward strand.
AGGAGTTCCAATCCCACCCCTTCCCCTGGATGCAGCTCTGCACCGCCGTCCAAATGCGAGCGTCTCGCCGACACCTCCCGATCTCACATCACAGCCTGGCACACAGGGGACGTGATTCTTGTGCCGTGCCCCGTGTGGTCTGGCCGCCCTTCCCAAGAATCTGCCCACTGTTCCCGTCAAGGGTCCCCAGGAACACCGTGAACCAGCTGCGCCCCTCCCCCACGTCAGATGGAAACCCTCGCAGTGTGGCGCGTCACAAACACACTGGCCGGCGCCACTGTTTCGTCAGCGCAGAGGCTGGCCGCCTGGGCACCCAGGGTCGGTGGCCCATAAAAGGCCTTTCCGGCAGGAACGGGGTTCCCGCGGCGCAAGGCTCGCTGTCCCCGGATGGGCTCCTGTCCCGAACCAAGCTCACGCTCTCCCTCGGTGCTCTGTGCCCCGGGACAGCGCTGTGCTGAGATCATCCTGGGTCCTGCACATGGGCTCAGGCCATTCGGAAACACGCCATGCCAGGAAAGCAGCGGTTGTCAATAATAATTCTCTTAACTGCCAGCACAGAGGGAGAGAGAAACGAGGTGCCAGACGGGATGATGGAAAGTGTCCCGCACTTGGAAGCTGTCTGCGACGCACTCATCATTTTAATGCACTTTCTGAACTTCCTCTGGAGGAACTGTTTTTCTGCGCTTTGATTTCTGATGTGGAAATCGCCCGCGGCCCTTACGTCACACGAGGTGATCAAAGTATTCGCAAGCTCACGACCGGATACAATCTGGGGGGTGGAAACGTGTGGAAGACACAAGGACTCCCTCTGCATTTGTGAACACAGAGCTGAGTTTACAGCATTACCCAGGACGCGTTAAATGGGCTTTCGAACTCGACTTAAAAATGAGTCCTCTGGAGGCACATTAGGAGGATTTAGCACGAAGCTGCCAACATCGCATCGTTTTCTCCTGCTCCTCCGACTCTGAGTCGTTCTGGCAAAGTCGCCGGCGGGGCGGCTCTCTTCCCCCTTGGCACTGATCAGCCTCTGGGTTGCTGCCTTCTCTTGGGATGACTCGATTTTTTTGAGGCAATCCCTAGCTAAAGAGCTAGCCAAGATAGGACTCGGCTTTTCTTTGGTGGACATGTTTTACCTATAAATTTTTTCTTCCTCTACTGACCCCAGTGGAAACACTCGGATGGAATGACAAGTGCATATGCTTCTAGAAGTTTCTTCTCCAGGTTTGTGTATCTGTTCCCATAACGGGTTGTTGGCCATCTAGGACCCCATCTGCTCCGTTCAATCACAGAGAAATAATCTCAGATATTAGAAGACAAAGCTGGTATTTAAAGAATGCACAGCCGCAGAGCCCACCCGCAGACAGAAGGAGGGGCTCTGCCCCCGAGGCACCTGATGGAGCATCTGTGGCCTCTTAACCTGCTGGGCACGGAGCTGCCACAGGCCCAGAGGGGGATGGGTCACTCCCCTGCCTGCCCTTGCAGGGGCGAGAGGAGCTGAGCTCCAGACCTGCAGCACCCAAAGTTAGAAAATGAGCAGCACCTCGAAGGGGCCCGACAAGGCACCTGACGTTCAGAAAAGGTGTCAGGAACTTTGACCCTTTCTCCAAAGGCAGGGGAGAGGGGGAAAGCTACATTTTAAAATTTTCCGTAATTTCTAAAATAAAACTGGGCATCAAATGTCTTTGAGGAAGCACGTTCTCTCGTGCCTTCCCACAGGTGGCCACGCCCACAGAGCCCCCGCACACCGCACCTGTCCTGGGGTGCTCCCACCTGGGGAACAATGTTCGGGCCACCTGGGATGGTGACTGTTTGGGTGAGAAGGGGGACACTCGCAGACAGCAGAGTTCTCTGTTGGTGCCCTCTGCAGCTTGGGCAGAAATTGGGACGGGATTCTTGGGGGAAACAGAAAATATAGAATGTAGGTTTATTTTGGAAACCGGTGACAGATGTCTGTATCAATTTCTAATGAGAACCAGATGGCACACTCAGAATGGGTATTGGAGGAAAATTTAGGGACAAAACCACTCACAAAGGTATGAGCAGCGTGCAGGGAAATAGCAGGGTCCTCGCTAGTAACAGCTGGTCTCCAGGCCTCAGAGATGGGCACCAAGCAGCTTCTGGAACCAGGGACATGGGGGTTGGTGGGGGGGAGAAGTGTCTCCTGGGAGCTGATATCTCTGGCTGAGGGTCCCGCCCTACAGGGACCCCAAGACAGAGCCAGTGGGACAGACACCCAACCCTTTCCTGCCTCGTCTCCTGTAAGCACTCCCAATTGGCCAATCCTACTGGACAGTCAAGGACGTGGGGTCCATAAACAGAGGTCAGCCTCCCTGGCACAGAGCCAGGGGTAGCAGGGGGAGGAATGTGCCATGGGGGGTCAGTGGTGGCCAGCAAGCTGGCTGAATGTGATTAGCAGGCTTTCCTCCTACTCAGGGGGTCATTTCTTCCCCATTTCCTCCGTGGGCTCGCTTTTCTCCCTCCTGGAGAGCTGCCATTCTTGGGTGGTCGGCCTCAGCCCTATTACCGCTCCAAAGGTTCTCTGTGTGTCCTGGGGTTTCAATCACCAGCTGTCTCCAAAGTCAGTACCCCCCACGTTGACACTGTCTTGGGTCAACCAGACTTCTAATTGCCAACCAGATCATGCCACCTCGGCGTCCCCAGGCCACCACTTAACACCGTGGAGTGTCCAAAACTCTACCCCCTACAACTCTCTGCCAAGTGAGAAGCTCAAATTCACCCAGTCCCTTACTTTCCCCATAACCCACACCTAAACAGTCATCCTTTCCTTCTTTTTCTCCCTTGTGCCCTCGCAGGAGACCTCTCCCCTCCTCCTCTGCTTCCCCTGCCTCAGCGAGGTTTTTGTCATCCTGCATCCAGTCTTCCAGAGCTAAGCCCCTAACTCATGGGTCTGCTCGAGTTCTCATCCAGCACAACCGTATCCCTAGTCATGACCCCCGGGGTCATATTTCACCGAACCGTGAACAGTTCTCACAGTGTATTATGAGTTCGATGCCTCTAGAGAAAGTGACCTGTCATGAACGGAAATTAAAGAATAAAATGCAGTGAACGATTCCCCTTGCAGAGTCTGATGAGCCTGGGGGGAATGTTGGGAGGGGGCGATGGACGTGGCGTACAGCTCGATGGCGGTGACGACCACCTGGGTAAACACACCAGCCAGCGTCACCCAGCTATGCCCTCACGATGAGTGCACCTCTCCGCCTGCAAACTGTAATGCGGATTCTTTAAAAAGTTAATGCGGACACTTTCAAGACTGGCCGGATTCTGAGGTTGGGCTCGCTCCTTTGCACTCTTGCACCCTTGGATTGGTTAGAAGGATCCGTGCTGGCTACCAAGAGCCCCCATCTCAGCAGGCTGGTAAGACCAGACCGTTGTATTAGGTTCACATCCTGCTGGGGCTCCAAGACAGTCTTCTAAGTGGTGAGTCAGGGAGCCTGTCTCCTCTCATTGCTTCCTGAGGCTCTGCTCCCAGGAACACTTCCCAAGATCATCCACATCCCGCAAGCGATTGACGAGAGCACAGAGACGAACTCAGACATCCAAGAAGTTGGAGCTGGAAGTCTCTGGCATCCCTTTCACCCACACTCCAGCAGCCAGAATGAGTCAAATGGCCCTGCCTAGACGTCTGGGGCTGTAGACTTCTGCATGTCAGAAGGAGAGCACGTCCCTTTGTCCCTCTGCAGCTGCCTGGACATGGGACATGGCAGGTGGAGCAGGAGGCATATCCTCAGTTCCCAGGAGCTACACAGAAGCCACAGCCTATTGCACCTCAAACACTCCTGCCCAAGTCATACACCCTCTAAACCGTATGGAGTCTGTGACTCACTGGGGTAGTGATTCCCTCACAACAGCCTGAAGGGTGTGTGCAAACCCACATCTGTTCAGAGGCATGTATAGGACATGCAAAGACCATCCACCATGTGCCACAAGGATGGGGCTGAGAGCTTCCAGCTGCCGCTCCAAACGTGCCCCAGGCCCAGCTCTGAAGGAGAGGGACTTAAGCAATCTGGTCCATGGAAGTGGGGTTGGAGGAGTAAAGGGCAGAAGCAGGGACATCAGCTGGGGGTGCCAGGACTGCTGAGCATCCCCAGGGTCCAAGCTAAAGCTGTAACAGCAGCCAGGAGCAGATGCACCAGCGCCTCAAGAATAACATCCCAGGTCCTGGACATCTGGGGCCCCTGTCTCCTGTGGGCTCCATCCACCCACCGTGAATCAAAGCTCCAAACCAGACCTAGAGAGTCACCCACTCTGAGAGCACCAGGAGGGGATGAGGAGTCTTGAGAAGAAGAATGATGCCTACTTCCTCCTCCTCTGTCTGAATCTTGTCAACAGAGAGCCGTACTAATCGTGTTTTTACTTTCTGTACCTCAAGATGCTTTGACATCTTAAAAATCTGCTGGTTGTATCCACCATACCAAACTATGGAAAGAGCCCAGATGTCCATCGACAGACGAGTGGATAAAGATGTGGCATATATACACAGTGGAATACTACGCAGCCATCAAAAATGGAACCTTGCCATTTGCAAAGACATGGATGGAACTAGAGGGTGTTAGGTTAAGCAAGATAAGTCGATCAGAGAAAGACCATTACCATGCAATCTCACTGATATGAGGAATTTGAAAACAAGGCAGAGGATCATAGGGAAGGGAGGGGGGAAATGTACAAAAAGACACCAGAGAGGGAGGCAAACCATAAGAGGCTCTTAGTCTCAGGAAACAAACTGAGGGTTGCTGGGGGCAGGGGGTGGGAGGATGGGGGCTGGTGATGGACACTGGGGAGCACGTGCTATGGTGAGTGCTGTGAGCTGTGTAGACTGATGAGTGACAGACCTGTACCCCTGAAACAAATAATACGTTATATGTTAAATAAAGTCTTTAAAAAAAAAATCTTGCTGGCCGGGCCGTGAATGCCCCTTCCACAGCCCGCCAGCTCATAGAGATAGCGAGCGCTTTGAAGAGGGCGGGCCTTTCATATCCAAACCAACCCAGGTTTGGTTGAGTCCCTACCCCCAGTCCCTTCATCTGCCTCTCGTGCGACAAGCCAACACTTCCTCCACCCTAAGTCATCCCAGGTTCAGGCACCAGGCAACTAGCAACGATCCAGAATTATTCAAGCAGGCCAATCCTAAATCTTTATTCCACCCTGCCTTGCTTGCCCCCAGAAACTCCCGTGAAGGCCGTCCTAGGCACTCCTGCCTCCCTGCCCTGACCAGAACCGGTGCACCCACGTCGTCTAATGTGGGGCACACCTTCTCTTAGGAAACATAAGCAGTAAACCTTTCAAGGGCATGAGCCTCTCCACATCGTCACTAGGTCACCCCCAAGAATTAAAATCCTGCAGCTACGACTTGAGCAAGGTTCAGTTCATGTTTTCTGCAGTCCTGTTTCCACAGTGCTGTGAGCACTAACTCTGCCCACCTTCCAGAAGGTCACTCGGGGCCAGGTCCCACCTGGGAGGCCATCACACACACTCTGCTTACTGTCACCCGAAACCCAGTTGGGCGGCGCTGACGGCCACCCACCCATGCTTGCACACGGTGCTGGGGCTGCAGACCCGGCCATCTTCTCTGGGTCTCGCATCCGTGAGCCTTGAACAAGAGCAGGGCTTGTATTATTAATGAATATGCTGATTCCACCGCACATCTGTGGAGCTCTGGGTCCCGTTCAGAGTAATTTTGCAGCCTCCCATGCTGTCCTAAGAACCCCTGTGGGTAGGCAGAGCAGCCACAGCTATTTCCATCGGACTTATGAGGAAACAGGGACCAGAGGGTGAGCTGGCTTGCCCAAGGACACACAGCTGGTCACCAGTCATGCCAGGAGCCGGATCTGCAGCTCCCTCTGCGGCAAGATGCTGCTTCCCTTTATCCTGAACTTCCTGATTGTTTTATCCATATTTAAATACACGCATCCGTGAAGGAAGGGTGATAAGGATGGCTGAAAACCACACACCTGGAAGTCTGGCTGGGAGAAGCCACAGCTTGGTCTCCACTGCGGTCTCCTAGGGACCGTCCCCACTTGCCCAGTGCCAGGCATGGTGCTGACATCAGGGTTGGAAATGCATAGAGAACTGACAGGGACCAGGCCTCACAGACCTCACAGCTTCATGGGGAAGAAGGGCTAAAACACAGAGTGACCCACATGCACCCTCAGAGCCGGGACGCGTGGCGGGCTGAATAGGACAGGGTGCTGGGTGAGCCTCCAGTGACAGGGCCCGGTGTCGAGGGAGACACTCCTGGAGAACGGACGTGTCCACTGAGGGAGACACTCCTGGAGAACGGACGTGTCCACAGAGGCCAGAGGATGGTGAGTGAGTAGCGGAGCTCAGAGCAGTAGGCAGAAGGAAGGAAGGCTCCAAAGGGGGAGGACAGGGGTGGTAAAGCCCCATGGCAAGAAGAAGCACGGGGCTGTGGACACCCAGAAGGAGAGCCAGAAGGATGGTGAGAGAGGAGAAGGGAGCAAGGGAGGGGCGTGGGGCCGGAGGGCAGGGGCAGGCCTCTGAGGGCATGTCCAGAAATCTGATCTTTGTTCCAAGAGTCCTGAACTGTCTGGGAAGATGTCAGGCAAATGGGACAATCTGATCACTTGCCTGTTCTGTGGGAATGGATGGAAGGGACGGAAATAGACACTAGAGAGAAGGCTGAGGCTAGTGTCCAAGACAGAGATGACTCTAGACGATCCAGAAACCTTGAGAAGACAGTCTGGGGCCCTGACGTTGAGGTCATGTCTTCCAGGAGCCCCAGGGGCCCGCTCCAAGCACACGGCACCCACACGACTTAGTCCAGGGGCTCCATCCCTCCAGCTGCACTGGCACATCTGGCGGGTCCGGGACCTCCAACGGCTCAGCCCCTCGGCGGATGGCAGATAGCTCTGGAAGGAAACCGATGTTCCAGATGATGTTCCAGGAGATGGCCAGTTTAATCTGCAGCTTCTAAATCTGTACCGATAGAGTGTTCTGTCATTAAGGATTCATTTAGACGTATCTTAATAGGAAACAATATAACTCAACCAGACCCATAAATGACAAATTGCCCTCCCTCAAGAGAAGTCTTAAGGCAAAAGACGTGACTTTCCATCATTTGGTCCGGTAGTTAATTTCTGCGTAGCTGACAGCTCTTTGCTCTGTTCAGAATGATGACTGGTTCTCATGCTGTCCTGCCCTAGAGACTACAACCAACAGCGTGGAGTTTCGGCTTCCCAGGGAGGTGGACCGTTGGCGCCAGCTTGAAGGAACTGGTCATGGTGGATGAGGGAGCAGAAGGCAAGCTGAGGGCAAAGCACAGGCTGACACCGAGGCACTCCCCCTCCCCCCACTCCCAGGTGGGACAAGTGGGACATGCCTCCCGCACTCCTGGCTGCCCCAAAACTAAGGGAAGGAAAAACAAATGGTTAACGTATAGAGGTCACAGCCCTGCAGGACAGGAGCCTCCCCCGGTTTACAGTGACCTACAAGAAAAAAAGTGTTCTTATCAATAACCTAACTCCAGAAGGAAACCCCCAACTGTCTTAATCTTAATGCCTTGCTAGAGGGAAAAACCACCCTAACTTGACAATGACAAGACCTCCAATATCTTGCAAGTCTTCTTTAACATAGGAAAACACTTTTGAAACCTCCCTTTTCCTAGCCTCCTCCAACTCCCAAGTATATCATCAGCCACCCCTCATAAAACCACCTTTTTTGCACCAAAGATGTCTCAAGAATTCTTTCTTGGCCTTCCACTCTGGACCTTACCTACATTCAAAACCTGCATCAACTGAACCAGGAGAGGGAGTGGCTTACATGTGGTGGTTCCATGTCACCCCTTGGTTTTAGGAATAGAGAAAACAAAAAAATGGGGGGAGAAAATGAGCTCCCCAAGTTGCATCGCTACAAATATGCTCAAGAGGGAATTCCGGCTGGCTATGGGGACCTAAGGGCTTCAAGAGCCTCGGGCGTCAGGGTCACTGCTTTCTTTGTATCTCCTGTGAGGGAGGGCAGCACGAGGTAGGGCAATACAAATGGAATGAGGACTGGCAGAACTTCCCAGAGAGGTAATACAAGGGCATGGTCAAGGAATGGGTCCCTGGGGGCCCACCAGTGTTTGAGTGTCAACTCCAATGCTCTCAGGCAAAGGGCTGAACTTCTAAGCCCATTTCAGTGTCTGTCCAAAAGGAAAGGGAGGAAGTCATTGATCCCATTTCGAAAGCTTCTTGTTAACGTTTAAATGAAATAATGCAAGTAAAACCTCCCGCACGGTGACCAGCATCTAAAACTAAGAGCAGCACGGATAAGCACTTACTGTTCCTAGCCGTGTGACAGCATATAAACCCCCACAGTGCATTCCTTAGTCTATCTCAGGTTAAATTAAATGAAAATGTGCACAAAACACCTAGTGCAGCACCTGGCATGCTGTAGTCCTGCAACTTTTCCATGAAAGGTGCATAGTCAGATTCCATGAAAGGTCTATGGATTGGTCCCGAGTGTTCATCTGCAGCCCGACCGGGCAAGGAAGGGTCTGCCTCCAACCACTTGTGGTCGTTGGCAGGATTCCATTCGTGGAAGGCTGCCTGGCTGAGGACCTTGGTTTCTGGCTGATTGGAGGCTGGGGACTTGAGCGAGTCACCTGGCAAGACAGACCTTACAACTGTGCAGGTCACCTTGTACACCCTGCTGTGACTGCTGCATCCTGGTGCTTAAAGCACGTCTCAGATTCCACTTACACTCAGAAGACAGTGAAGGGGTGTGAACAACGTGGGGACCACATCCAATCCCGCCCAACACAACGGGCATTGCTTGAGTGAAGTATCATTTTACCTGCAAGCAATCCTCTTGATTGGGTTGGGGGCCAATGGGAGGATCCTGAATGTCTCCATCCCATCTGGGAGGAGGGACTGAGGATTAAAATGAGGGTATAGGTGAAAGACAAATCAAGGTCTCTGAAAAAAAAGAACACTTTGTGTTTTACAGAGGGGTATATTGCTTCTGAAAATGGGCTGTCTAACCCCATGCCATGAAAAATGCCCTTGAGGCTTATCTGATGGGGTGGGCCAGCAGGGTCTATTTCCATCCCATTAGGTTGACTTGACCTCAATTCTGGCCATTAACTGCAGGACCCTCAGCTAATCCATTTCTCTCACAGTTGTTCCTCTCTGGAATGCTGTGACCCTCTGACACAGAGGGATACCTGTCCATCTGCCCTCCACTTAGGTCATGGTGGCCGTGTGCAGAAAGGACGAGAAGCCTGGGAGGAGTTACCAGAGAGCATCTCACACAAAACTCGGAGAAAGGTGAGATAGCAGCTACCAGACTCTAGGTATAGAAAATCTTTTTTATTTTTTATTTTTTTAAAGATTTTATTTATTTATTTGTCAGAGAGAGAGAGCGCAGGAGCGAGCACAGGCAGGCAGAGAGGCAGGCAGAGGCAGAGGGAGAAGCAGGCTCCCTGCTGAGCAAGGAGCCCAATGAGGGACTCGATCCCAGGACCCTGGGATCATGACCCGAGCCGAAGGCAGCCGCTTAACCAACTGAGCCACCCAGGCGTCCCTAGAAAATCTTTTTTAAAGAGGAGATTGGCACAGATCTCAGCAGGGGGTCCAGGGTCTGCCCATGAAGGGGCGATCTGGTGAGAAGCTGTGCCTGGCTTGACCTTCACCTGTCTTGACCTTCATCTTGCATGAGCATGTGCCTCACCAGCCATCCTCAGCCTATTGCCCTGGAGTTCCAGTAGGCTCTGGGATCTCCACTGGGGTCTGATTTGCATCCCTGTGAAGAACACCTTCCTCCATCAGGCCAAGTTCAGGAACACTTAGGGAGATGCCCCTGGGGCTCTAAGATGTGCCTGGAACAGCAGTCCCATTCTCCCCAGTGGCATTTGTCCTTCTCCAAAGGGAGAGGTTGCCGGGAAAGGCTCCAGCATCACCTCAAGTGCCCCAAAATGTGTTCCTTAGAGCACATGATGTCCCACAAGAGGCTGGTGTGCTGGTGCGTTTGGGAGCACGGCAGGCACAGGCTTCTGGGTGGCACCCAGTGGAGGCTCAAAGGAATCCTGAGAGATCAGAATGTTGATCCACTCACAATTTCTCCAACATACTTGTACCTGGGGATTTGTTACCGATTAGTGACAACCATTAATATTTCCCGGAGTTAGTGTGATACAGAACACGTGGGGAACGTGGACGCACTCATTCACAGGTCTTTACCGTGTTCCAGCTCGGTGCCGGCACAGGTGCGAGGGTATGGTCACAAAAAGAACAGGCGACCATCCTCCCCTCCAGACCTTCTATTCCAGACCAAGGAACAATGACGATACAAATAAATAAGACAGAAGGACTCCAGAGGTCAGACCTAGGGAAGTCATAAAGCAAAGGAGGAGACAGGCAGATGGGAGCTGTTGAAATTTTAAATGAAGTAGCTGGGAGGACCTCACAAATAAGGATATATCTGTTAATACTTGAGGGAAGCAAACAGGTGGGCATCTTAAGAAAAAGCATCACAGGCAGAAGGAACAGCAAGTGCAAAGGTCCTGAAGTATGAGCAGCCCAAGGCCAGCGTAGGCTTCAAAGAGGTCTGTGCAGTTGAGCAGAGGACATGAGTTGAGAAGAGGATTAGATGAAGTCAGGGAAGGGATGGGAACAAAATCCTATGGGATCTGGTAGATAATGGAGGTTTGTAGGTAAGGGGGATCAAGTTTAGAAGGACTTCTTAGTTAAGGAGGTACAATCCTCTAAAGTCTGAAAGATAGAGAAGACCAGATCTTTTAGGGCCTAAGGGGTAAGAAAGGAGGCAAATCCTATAGGGCCTGATAGTTAAGGGGAGTGGAACAAATCCTCTAGGGTTGGATAGGCGATGGGGGTATATTGTGAGGGGTCTAATGGCTGATGTTAAGGACTTCGGCTCTGACTGTACGGTAGAGAAATACTAATGGATTCTGAGCAGAGAAGCCATCTGGCGGTGATTGCATGGAGGGTCCCTCTGGGTACAGGACTGAGAGCTGGACTGGGAGAGTGGTCAGGGTAGAAGCCAGCAAACCAGTTTCACAGGCCACTGCTATAATCCGGCAGCACGGACGGGGACTAGGTGGGGAGATAAGAACACCATCACTGCTGTTCTTTACCGGAAAAAATCATTCCCTATTTCTCCTTCAAGCTCTATCCCAGTGTTTTCCTCTCCATAAACCACAGTCTTTAAATGTAATGCTCTGCACGAATCCTGGGCAATCCACTATTAGACATTGTTATGTTTTTTCCACCTAATTGAGCGAGTGGTTAAGAATTTAAGACATTTTATGGCACTTATTAATCTATTGTCAGTGTTTAATTTTATAGACAGGAACCAGTTAAAACCAAGCTGTAAAAGTTCACTATGGCTCCCTGGCCCTTCACGTAGATTGCCAGATTCACAGTGGGGGAGGGAGGGGAGGTTAGAAAGGCAGATCTGGCTCTCTGATGGTAGGAACTGGGAGGCTGTACAAGGGCATCCCTACCAAGACCTCCTTGCACAGCTGAACCCATTGTGTTGCTTGCGGATGTGTTTGCAAAACCTTTATGATAGAGTCAGACCTCACATGCCATGAATATTGCACGACACACCAGAGTCCTACAGAAATTCTTTCACGATGAAGGCAGATGCTGGGTAACTCCCACTCTTCCAAGGTGTCTCATCCACCTGAACCAAGGTTGCCCCTTGGGGAAGGCCTGGAACGTCCCGCACTCCTGCTGGAAGCGAGCTAGCCATTTACCACAGAAAACACCAGGTCGGGCTCTAATCCCAAACACAGACTGTTTCCTTCATGTCCCCTAACATGCCAAGCAGGTTCTTCCATTCTGCACATGTTTACTCAATACTTACTTGGTATCAGGAGTTCAGAGATGAGCTCTCCACTCTCAAGGAGACGATGGGTTCGTGGGAAACCAGAGCCCGTGATAAGGGTGGTACTGGTAAGTTCCGGGAACATGTGCTGTGGGACACAGGCATGCAGTGGGTTCTACTTGGCAAGAGCAGAAGCAGAACTGGGACCAGATAGGGTTCCCCTAAGGAAGGGACCTTGTGGGTAGATCCGTAAGATGGAACAATAAGCCTAGGGTAGAACGAGTAACCACAGGTCATTTCGGGTACTCAGCAGAGACCTCGTTCTGAAGATGCATCCTGCCCACTCCCATCCATGCCTCCTGTGGGCATAACTGAGAATGAAGGGGTCACTCTGGCTGTTAATTTAGAGCTCCCCTCCCTATGATCACTGCCTCATGGGAAGCTACTTACTTCTGCTTCAGCTCCCGATTATCCAAAATAAATGACAAGTTCTAGTTTCCCTTTGACATGACTTGAGGTCAGTATAAGAAGCAACCGTACATACGGTGTGGGAGATGTGGGTCACTGTGGTGTCATCTATGATGACCTACAGGACAAATCCCTCTTGGGAACCTCACTGAGCTTCGCCTGAACTGCTAGAGCTGCCCGCCTCTTCTCATACCCGTTCTTCTTGTCTGCCGGGAAATTCGGAGCAAAGCTTCATGCTCCCCTGTCAGATCTCATTCTCTCTTAATAATTTGTTCAGATACAATTAACTTTCTTCCTTCTTTTCCCCTGCCCCCAATCATTCACAAAGATTTCATCACTCAGTTACTCTCCTTTTGGTCTTAATTCACCTCTAATCTTTGCTAGAAGCAAGTGGGGATTTAGGGAATTAATTCAACTGTTCCTTATCTGTGAACTCATGGTGACCACTGCCCCATGGTGGAAAATCACTCTCGGTGCAGACACAGTTCGACGGAGGCATGACGACTCGTGAGAGGGGAGTCTAGCAAGCAGCCCTGGGGATGGTAGTCTTTGCAGAATATTAACAGCACGGGGAAAGGCTTGTGACGTGAACTCGCTTCCGAAGGAAAGATATAAATCTCCACGAATGCGGCGCGGGCGTCCTTTTGTAGGAGGAAACACGGAGCATGGATACACGTACAACAAGCGCACACCACGCCCTCCCAGGCTCATGCAGTTGTGTCGGGCTATGGGATCCGCAGTGACTTCAAGCCTCCTTTTCAGTTTGCTCCTTGTGTTTCTTCCCGATGAGCGTGACCTCTTGCTCCTTCCGCTTGCCCCTTCGCAGAATGCTGCTCCCAGGTTTGCCTGTATCTTGACCGTTCCTGGAACACCGCGGTGAAGCATTTCTCTGTGTGAGCACATCGTGGATCTTCATCCATTTCCGCATGGGTGCACCTCGAGATGGTTTCCGATCCCCTCGTTACCACGACTTTGCCATAACTCTGCAGCCAACGGGTCCAAGCGTTTCCTTAGAGTAGATCCCGAGAAGTGGGTCATTGTGGCTCATGGGATTTGCCTTCGACAGAGCGATTAGCAAACACACCTCCAAAATGCGTGATTCTTTTTAGCACTTGGTATAACAAAAC
>RCUC01156225.1:0-70175 GCA_003697995.1 Taxidea taxus jeffersonii
ACCCCCTCGTCTCCGCACGCGTGCTTCTCGAATTTCTATTCAGTCCGTTGTCAAGTGGGTGAAAAGGAAAGCAGAGTATTAGCACCCAGCAGGCATTGTCTGCATCATCCTCAGAACAACCCCATTAGTGTGGTGCTATCATGATCCATGTTTATAAACGAGGAGACAGGGTCTTAGAGAAGTCAAGCGACTTGCTTATGGTCACCCAAGTATTGGAGCTGGGGTGCCAATTCCAGAGCCTGAACTGTTTTCTGCTGTTCTGGAACTGGACAAACTCTGAATCCGACAGAATTAGGAATCTGACATGGACTAAAAGTACATATTGATAAGTAGTTATCAGCACTCCTTCATTTTCTAGAGGTCTTCTGGGATTGATGGTTAACTCCCAAGCCTTCCACAGAATTTGTTTTCTTCCAGACTCCCAGAGCGGCTGTAGCTAGGATCACTGCGTCACCTTGTGGTCGTGACGGGAACTGCACGTTCCCTATAGCCTTTCTCTCCCTTTTCTCTGGGCAGGGAAGTAAATTCAGCTAACACTTCGCTTGACGCAGTTGGCTGGCTAATCTCCAGGACCGGGAGAAAGAAGCCTTTCATTTCCCTTTCTTGCATTCCCACTACCTTGGCTGAAGATCTTCTTAAATGCAATGGGTACTTCAGCGGAGAGCCTGGAGTTCCGTCCTCTGCCCTCAGATTTCTTTCTGAACCCTCCGCACCCCAGTTCCACCCTGCCACACGATGTTGGCTCTAGCTGCATCTGATTATTTTCTTTCCGTGTTATTCTCCTCTGTGGTTAGAGGGAAATGTGGATTTCTTGAATTAAATTGCTTCAGGAGTTTCATCTTTGCTATTTCAGCCAAGCTGATCTTATCTCTGCCACATTATAAGCTACAGGACCTTGGGCAAGTCACATAACCTTAAGGAGCCTCTTCTGCAAAATGGGGTAGGACTATGCCAAGGATTTTTGTGATGATTAAATGAAAGGCTGTATTTAAAAGCACGTTGTAAACTGTAACTAAATTTGCAAATGTAGTTGTTCCCTGCAACTGTTTCTTCCTTGCTGCTGGTAGAAAGAGATAATGCCCTGGGGCCCCGGGGTGGCTCAGGTCATGATCTCAGGGTCCTGGGATGAGCCCCACTGCAGGCTCTGCTCAGTGCGGAGTCTGCTTCTTCCTCTCCCTCTGCCTCTAACCCCTTGCTCCTGCTTTGTCTCTCTCATGCTGTCTTCTCTCATATATAAGTAAAATCTTAAAAAGAGAGAGAGAGAGAGAGAGATAGTGCCCGGTCTAGGCAATGCATCTCATATGCTCTTCCTCTTTACATAAGGGGAGCATGGATCACCATAAAGGTGAGAGTAAGGTATTCATGTGTGGAGGAGGTGGCAGAAGAGATGAGAGAGCTTCCATAAGGAGGAGGAAGAGCAGGATGGCTTCTTCATAATCCCATGGGTTGGGGGGGGGTGTGATGCTGCTTCCCCCTTTGTTCAGGGGTCCAAAATGTCTGTTACAGTGTTGCTACATTATTCCAGGACACAGGGTTTTAGCGCTTGCACAGCCTCACAACCTTTCTACTTATGGTCACATTTAATCTTCACCATTATCCCGACAGAGGTTTCATAATAGCTGTGTGCCTGGCTGACAGGTGAAGAAGTTGATAATCAAAGAGGTGAGATGATTTTCTTAAGCTCTCAGGGTAGCAACATCGATTTCTGTTCAGTGCTCCTCTCACCACATTCTCTCTTTATACCAGGGAACAGGAGCTCCCAAACTTTTTAAACCACGAGCCACAGTAAAATGCATTTTGCACATTACACACGGTAAGTATATAATTGAAACAAAAGCATCAAGGAACAACACCTCCCCTGATTGAGTGCAATGCATCCTACTCTGTCTTATTCGTTAAAGACATGCTATTCACTGCTCATTAAATTGCCCCAGAGCCCACTGGTGGGTTGAGACCTGCAGTTTGGAAAATACTGACCTAGAAGATTATCAAACAATCCCCACAGGAAAATGACCATCACAGTTGCCCATGGTCTCAAACAGATTAGGAATCTAAGGGGTTGAAGAGAAAAAATTAGATGAACTCAGAAAGTTTGACTGACTGGAACATATTGGCAAATGGATTGAGCAAATTAACTCTTAGGAATCTTTTGAAATAGGATTTTTAAGACTCTAAGATAACTGCATCACAGTTGCTGTGTTTCTACCACATTGTGAGCACAGCGGTTATCGCTCCGATCATTACCGCCTCTTTCCACATCAGTGTCCACCTGCCCAATTTCTAATCTTAAATGAAGCGGCTACACCTCCATTCTCAGGACCCCCATTCTCTGCATTGTGCCTGATGGGTGCACAATAGATACTGGTTCTCTTAATAAATAAAAAAATGATTAGCAACCATCCCACATTCTCATTACTTTCAGTACTCAATGTAACTTGAAGTTAAAAAGGCAAGGACTGATCTATGTAAGATCCATGATTTAAAACTGAGTGATTACAAGCTTCAGCCAGAGGGAAAAATCATAAAGAAAGAGGTTGAACATGTTTCTTATTCATGCATTTATTCCTACTATCCAGCATCCTGCAGAGTGGGTCTGTGCCCTTCAAATAAAGTCACTTTGTAATTAAGCCCCCCCCCCCCCGCCTTTTCCTTTGGTGACTTGCCTATCCCTTAGCTTAAAGCCTGTAAAATCTACAAGCCTGACCGATGCAACTTAATTGTAATGCAAGAGTGTAAGTTTTGGCTCCTGGCTACATTAGAAATGAAAGGCTGTGGCAGGTTTTCGGCAGAGCACACTACAAGCTGGGGTATGTGTGTGTGTGGCCGGTGGGGGTGGAGGGGGGGGCGGTCCTGGTTGGAGTCCTTGCCACGACACCAGGACCTACTGGATGAGATCACACAGATGAGCTCAGAGAGAAAGTTGTGCAGCCAGAGGCAAAAGGACAAGCCTTCAGGTCCATGTGGCTGTCTTGCCTGCAGGTTCCCACTGACACAGGTGGAAGCTTCTCTCCCTGACGAGTCAAGCAAAGACTCAGATTCCCTGGGGACTCACAGGAGGCTGGAGCAACTCCAGCCCCCCTGCCCTATGGAGAGGTGTGTGAAACAGCAAGCCTTCATGCCACTGCCTCTGGGAAGGACAGGAGACTGCAGGAGCGCTCTGTTCTCTGAGAAGAGAGTGTGCTTATACAACATCCACTGTCACACATGCCGAAGGATGCTAAGAGAGATGCAGGGAGGGACAGTTGGATTCATGCCATCTCTTTGTTTTGCTCTTTGAAATGAATTGGGGGGATAAAAAAGGTTGCACTGCAGCCCTCAATGTTTGGCTTTGGATTTTTATTTGTGAATTGTCATGAATAATGAAGCTACTGATAACCAATTAAAAGACTAAAATGTAACATAATGGTTATATATGTATATACGTATATATACATATATATGGTAATTTAAAAAATAATGTTAAAGTGTTTTCTAGATATAGTAGTATGGCTTTATTCCAGGAAATAGAAATTCTTCTGAAAAATTGGGAGCAAGGGACGCCTGGGTGGCTCAGTTGGTTAAGCAGCTGTCTTCCGCTCAGGTCATGATCCCAGTGTCCTGGGATCGAGTTCCACATGGGGCTCCTTGCTCGGCGGGGAGCCTACTTCTCCCGCTGCTTCTGCTGCCACTCTGCCTGCCTGTGCTCTCTCTCTCTCTCTGATAAATAAATAAATAAAATCTTAAAAAAAAAATTGGGAGTGAACATAATGATTTAAATGTATGAGAAGAAAATGAAAAGAATGTGAGCTGGAGGTCCAGGCAGACTTGTGTTTGAATGACAGCTCTGGCCCTTTCTAACCTGCATGACAGGGATGAGTTGAATGCAAAACCCCTGAACTATCAACCTCCTCATATCAAAATGGGAAAATAATACTTATGGTGCAGGACTACTGTGAGGATTACATAAAGCTATAATCAGGGGCTCAGTGGGTTAAAGCCTCTGCCTTCGGCTCGGGTCATGATCCCAGGGTCCTGGGATTGAGGCCCACATTGGGCTCCCTGCTTGGCAGGGAGCCTGCTTCCCCCAACTCTCAGCCTGCCTCTCTGCCTACCTGTGATTTCTCTGTCAAATAAATAAATAAATAAAAATCTAAAAAAAAAAAGCTATAATCATTTAACTTATTAAATCAATTCATCAATTCTTCTTTTTCCCTTTTAGTGGAGCAAATATGTGTTTTTTAGTACCTAAATACACACATATGTTTATATGTCATCTGGCAGGTATGTTTCTAACGGTTTTATAAAACTAAGGCACAAAATACTCTTCCCAACAGCACTTTGGGGCCTACTGAGGCAGAAAAGAGAAAAATATAATACCAATTTTATTTTATAGATGAAAAGATGAAGTTCCAACAAGAGAGTGAGTTAATTACAAAACCAAGCCTGAAGTACAATTTTCTAACTTTCAAATGCTGGTTAGTCGTAGCATACCTGATGTTAATTCCTATCCCGGCGCAGCTACGACAGAGGATGGGGTCGGTGGGCGGGGAGGGGATGTGTTCTTGGAAGAAACATTCTCAACGACTTGGTCATTTTTGTTTTTAATCATGACCCTTCATTTATTTCGAACCGTCAGAGGGCATCAGAGAGGAGCAGGGGCCGGTTCTGTCTGCCCCACCCGGCGTGGGCTGATGGAGAGCGGCATCAGCCCCCCTAGGCTCACACAGGCCCTTGGAAGGTGGACATTCCTGCAACCCAAACCCAAACACGGTGTGGCCCACACACCAACCTTTCTTTTCCTGGGGATGGGCTCGTCAAAGAGCAGGTTGCTGGCCTCCGCCTCGTCGATGCCGTCGTCCGGCGGCGGCTGTGGCACGGGGCTGCGGAAGGGCTTGAAGCTGTCGGCGGACAGCGGCGGCGACGGGGTGGACGGGTTGGACTGGTCGCTGGGGGCGCTCCAGCTCCAGTAGCCGCTGCTGCTGCTGGAAGGCACGCCTCCTCCCTCCTTCCAGGATCCGCTGAGGCCCTCTGTCCCTGCACACAAACAGTGTCAGTAGGAGCCTGGGCTGCACCGGGGGTGGGTCGGGGGCAGCGGGGGCAGCGGGGGACTTGATGCTATGCTCATGAAAGCGCTTGCAGCCCACTCGACAGTTTGCAACGGTTGGGGATGTAAGATGTACTCTGAACCTCAAAAAAAAAAAAAATCGCGTTGCTTTACAGTTTATAAACATGTAGCTATTTTCATCACACAACAGGTTTTTCTCAGTTTTTTGATGTGTGGTGTTTTGTTCAACACTAGTTTCTCAGGATAACAGCGGAGATTAGATGAAAATAAGAAGAAAAGAAGATGTTCTTGTTTACAAAGTCTGGGGAGCTCCTGCCTTTCTAAGAAAGAACTCAGCGGCAGCTGTCTTCCCCCACCCCCATCCCCGACTTTAACTTTGCAAAAGAAATTTCTCATAGGTCTGTGATTCTGGCATTACATTTATAGTAAAAGGTAAAGTTAGTCTAAGATTGAAGAGTCAAAGGGACTAATTTCCAGATAGTTACCTACAGCCATCTAACTTATTCTAACAGCTGCTTATTCTAACAACAGTGCCTTACATTTGGGGAGTGTTTTACATCTCACGGAGATCCTTCACAAGGTCTCATGCATTCTCACAACATCTGTCTCTCAGAGTAAGGACAGTAATGCCTATTTTACAGACGGAGATCCTGAGGCAACTGGAAGTTCAGTGACTTTCTGCATGACTGGTGTGTAACTCGGGGGGGGGTGCTGGGCCCAAACCCTGGTCTACCCATTGATCTTCTCCTTCCTAGCCTCTTTTGTCTCCAGCAAAACTGAGGGCAGAGGAGGATTTATTGGTAATAATTACTGGTAAGACTGATGTTGAATTTTACCTTTCCTCCTGTGGGGAAACATTATAAAATGTTTGCTAATGTAGAGAGATCTTTGCCCAGTTAGAATGTCTTGGGCCTGTCCTCATGCAATGAATGTCTTCATCAAACCACTGAAGATTTGCCTTACCTTTCAAGATACCCAATCTTAATGAGTATTTGTATAATTCTACTTTCTTTCTTTTTTTTTTTAAAGATT
Organism: Taxidea taxus jeffersonii; assembly: GCA_003697995.1. NCBI lineage: Eukaryota > Metazoa > Chordata > Mammalia > Carnivora > Mustelidae > Taxidea > Taxidea taxus. The sequence continues at coordinate 6,077 of RCUC01156225.1, forward strand.
TTATTTATTTATTTGACAGAGAGAGAGCGAGCGAGCGAGAGCAAGCACAGGCAGACAGAGTGGCAGGCAGAGGCAGAGGGAGAAGCAGGCTCCCTGCCGATCAAGGAGCCCGATGTGGGACTCCATCCCTGGACGCTGGGATCATGACCTGAGCCGAAGGCAGCCGCTTAACCAAATGAGCCACCCAGGCGTCCCCCCTCTACTTTCTTTTTAAAGGATGATTTCTCCTTCATATTTATGTACATTTTGAATATATTAAAGCTATATGCTAAGTACAAGGGAGAAAAGTCTCAAAATGCCTCATTATAAATATGTTGCTAAAGGGGCGCCTGGGTGGCTCAGTCGTTAAGCGTCTTCCTTCAGTTCAGGTCATGATCCCCAGGGCCTGGGCTCCAGGCCTGTGTTGTTGGGCTCCCTGTTCAGTGGGGAGCCTGCTTCTTCCTCTCCCTCTGTCCCTGCTTGTGTTCCCTCCCTCACTGTATCTCTCTCTGTCAAATAAATAAATAAAATCTTAAAAAAAATGTTGCTAACATCTGTGTAATGAAGGGAAACGGTAGACTAGCATTCAAGGAGAAACTTCTTAACCGCCTTCACATAATTAGATCGCTAGCGTATTCCTCAGCTACGTGAAACAAAGAGTTCACTTGGTGGACCGAAGTTTGAAGCGGAAACAGCAGAGGAAGTTCCCCATCTCATTAAAGCGAAGGCTCTGAGGGAATCCAGGGGTCATTTATGCAGGCTCACACCTCGCCAGCTGCAACAAAACTAAATTAGCATCTCACCCCCCGCCCCAAGTCTACACAGAGACTGGTGCACTGATGGACCGAGTCGTGACTTTAAATAAGAAAGCTCCATTCAATACAACACGACTTCAAGAGGAGCCTCATGTAAGGCCTTAGGTAATATTACCTGGTGTGACAGACTCACTGGGCAGGCTTATGAGGCTTATAAATATATTGTAGAAAACACTGCAAAATAAAATAAGTTCATGGTGCTAGATGTGTCATCAGCCTAGGTATGAGGAATTGAATTTATTTTGAAAACCAGCCGTTATTACAGTGTGGTTACGTTGCTTCACGGCAATGCCAAAAGTTAATTTGCTTACTTGGGAATGGCCTTTCCCTTAGAAACACTACTTAAACAGAAGGATAATGTGATATAGAAATAAACTTTTCAGAAATTAGTCAGAACCAGTTCAGAGTGTTTTTCAGAGAACACTGTCTTCTTTGCTTAAACAAATATTTGCCAAATTGTAGACACACACTGCTGGTCTCTTACTCTCTTTGCCCACCACATCCTGACAAAATGATCTTTCTCAGACACAACAGTTTTCAAAACCTCATTGACATAAAGTAATCCTGGATGTAGTCTTTATTTCTAAAAAATTTAATAATTCCTTCATTTTCATAAACTACTTTCCCTTTTTAAAAATTTGCTTGCTGTTGCAGACTAAATGACAGATAATAGACAATTTGGGATTATTAGTTGGGTAGTTCTTTTTTAAATTGTTACAAACACTGAATTACTTTCTTTGTAACAATTGTTAACAAAAATTTTCATTGAAGAAGCAAAAAGTTTATTTTGATTTGAACTTTTAATACAAAGGAACATTAAAGATGTTCTCACTTAAAAAAGAACACAATGGTAAAAATGATGATTAGAGAAAAAAAAAAACATCTTTTTCTCCTCTGTGATTCTTTTTTCCCTATAATGGGTCTTAGGGATGCCTTCCATTTTGGGTTTACTGTAATCTTTCTTCAGCGGCATTGCCAAGCTGAGAAAGGTAAGTCAGGATACCTATTTGCCAAGAAGCCCAGAGAAGAAGGCCAGGTCCATTCAATAGGGATGGCCAGGCTCATTTTAAGAGCACCCTATACCCCAGCTGGATTGGGGTAAGCATGGGGGAGGACCCACTGGATAGCCAACATATTTAATTTCACAACTCATGCTGATAACCAAGTGATGTGTGAACCGTAGCTCAGTCCCATAATTGACTAGGCTGGCTTTAAAGAGAAGGTTTCATTCAGTGGTCTCAGTGCACTGCATTTCAGTGACCTGGCTTCTGCCCGGGGTGGTCCACTGGGAATGCTCTTGCCAAAACCACCAGTGACCTTCTATGTGATACAGAATTCAGTCATGAGAAGGACGCATGGCTGACCTTCTGTAGCATCAGAGGTTCTCCTTGAAACATGCTTCTCCCTTGACTTGCATGAACCACACTCTCCTGCTTCTCCTCGATATCGTTGGTGACCCCTCACATCCCCTTAGGCTCTTTTACCTCTGCTGGTCCCTTATAGGATGACAGGCCCTACCAGCCCCCTTAGCCACCTTCTTGTCATACTCTGCCTCTACACAGTGCCCTTGAGTTGATCTCATCTCTTCACCTGGCTTTGCAATGGTGCCTTCTAGTTCTGCACCATTAGCCCATGTCTCTGTCTTGGTACGGACCCAAATCTCCACCAGACAAGGACCCTTGAAAGGTTTTGCCTACTAAACATGTTCCAAACTGGACCTTCACCTTCTTCAGCAGCCCCACCTCTTGCCCTAACCGTCACCCAAAGATCTACATCCCTGCTCTGCTCCCCATCTCGGGGAGGGGCCTCCTCCTGAAGCACATGGATAGCCTGGAAGTCACCCTTGTCACTCCCTCTCTTTCATCCTCTCTGTCCCCCATCACCATGTCTTGTCAACTCTGCCTCCTCCATGTTTCTCAATTATGTCCTCTTCATCCCCACTCTGACCACCAACGTCCAGGACACCCATATGATCTTGTTTTTTGTATTTGCCTCTAATCCTAAGCATAACATTCCAGTGCCTGTCACTTAACAGATATCCTGTAGGCTCAGATTAATGTTCAAACTCCTCTCCAGGAACACATGGCTTCTCTTGATCGATATTGGGTCAAGCTCTCCAATGTCATCTCCTGCTGCCCTCCTGATATGTCCTATTGAATTATACGTGTCAATATTATATCATGACGAAGATAGCAGATCTGGAAGCAGAAAGATACGGAATGGAGTTTCAGCTCTGCTGTTTACAAGTTAGTTAATCCTCAGGTCCCTCAGTTTATTCATCTGTAAAATAGTGATAATAACATAGAGTTTTTGTGAGAATTATATGAGATGAAGTAAGCTTAGAACTCGGCATATAGGGGCGCCTGGGTGGCTCAGTGGGTTAAAACCTTTGCCTTTGGCTCAGGTCATGATCCCAGGGTCCTGCTCAGCAGGGAGCCTGCTTCCCCCTCTCTCTGTGCCTGCCTCTCTGCCTGCTTGTGATCTCTGTCAAATAAATGAATAAAATCTTAAAAAAAAAAAAGAACTCAGCATATAATAAGTGCTGAATAAATGCTAGACATTAATATGACTGATAGGGTTCTTTCCCCATAGGAATTATACAATATGAATGACTGATTATGGACATTGTTTTCAAACCATCTGGCATGCTACTCAATAAATATCTATTGAATGAATTAATGGACTGCATACTTCTTTTGATTAATATTATTATTCTATTAGGATAGTACTTTTTCAAAATATTTAATATTCAGAGTTCTTTGATCCAACTACTGGTCCAATTAAACAGAAATAATACTGGTGAAAATGACTTCATTGGACCAACCTCCATTTACCTGGGAAAACAGAGGCATGAGCACTAAAAAATGTGTTCTGGGGGGCGCGTGGGTGGCTCACTGGGTTGAGCCTCTGCCTTCGGCTCAGGTCATGATCTTAGGGTCCCGGGATCGAGCCCCACATCAGGCTCTCTGCTCCACGGGGAGCCTGCTTCCCCCTGCCTCTCTGCCTACTTGTGATCTCTCTCTCTAATAAATAAATAAAATCTTTAAAAATAATAATAAATCAAAAAAACTTTAAAAAATGTGTTCTGGAAAGGTGCTGGAGCTCAGTAAATGTGAGCTGAACGGATGTATGTGTGAATGAGATGCGGGGAGGTCTCTGGGAAGATGAGGAGGAAGATGATAGCTGTGAGGTCTTCATTTCTTCCAGTTTCCCTTGCTTTCTGCTACTGAAGGGTGTTTATTATGTGTGTGTTAGAAATGAGATCCTTCAAAGAGAGGCTCTGCTCTTGGTGTCAGGGAGCCCTCCCCTAGGTCCCATACCCCAGGCTTACCATTCGGCCGCACAGGTGGGCTCCGAACCAAAGGGCTGGTGGACAAGCTGGTTAGAACCATTGCTGCTGTCACCTTGTCCATGTCCAGTTCCTCTGAGGATTTCCTGTAAAACAGAGGGGACATCGTTACCTGTGCTCATTTCGTGTCTGTTGTGGTCTATTATGGGCTATGTGCCCCACACGTACAATGTGTCCCACACTACTACACACTTATTCCTTTAACTTAGCTCCATAAAATCCAAACTTTTCTCAGCTTTATTGTATAGATCAGGAATTCTGCTGAGGTCCAGAGGTTAAGTGATCCAGTCAAAATCCTATAGTATGAGGAAAGAAAGGATTCCTCATCAGATAGTCACCTAACAAATACTGAGAGTGTGCTTTAAGATAGGCCTTGTTCTAGGGACAGCCAATGTATGGTGAACAACAGACAAGGCTGGTGGGGAGAAACACAACTATTGGGAAACAAACAAAAGGAACAGAGTAATTTGTGATAGTGACAAGTGCTGTGAAGTGCATGAACAGGTTGACGTGACAGTGATGGGAGGTGGCTGCACTTAAGGTGGTCAGGAAAGGTTTCTCTAGGAGGTGACGCCTGAGGTGAAGGGGGGGTGGTCAGTTCTGAGGAGGTAAGGAAATGCCCTCCAGGCAGAAGGGACAACTGTCAAAAGGCTAGATGGTGGGACTGGGTACTGGGTATTTGAAGAGCATCCCGCTTTGGGTGAGAAGGAGACAAGGATGCAGAGCTGGTCACGTCGGGTCCTTTGGCCATGGGAACTGTTTCAATTTTATTCTAAGTGGAATGGGAAATCACTGGAAGGCTTTAAGCAGGCCTAGTGACATAATATGATTAAAAATAATTACCTGAGCTGCTCTACAGAGAATGGATTTTAGGGAAGGCAGACTCGAGGCAGGGAGGCCATTTAGGAGGTAATTGCTCAGAGTCTGGACACAAGAGGAAATAGTGGCTTGCACTGGGGAGGGGGAGAGTGGCACCTGCTCTGTCAGGCCTGGCTGGTGCCCTGAGTGTGGGAGATGAGCAAAGGGGAGCAACCCAGGATGGCTGTCAGGCAGTCTGGCTTGAGCACTGATTAAAGCCATTTACTGACGGTAAACGGGAGACGGTAGAGGAGAAATGCAATTAGAGGTGTTTAAACCCCAGTGCCCTGCTTTCTTACACTTTCCTACAGGAAGGACAGAGGACATCCAGGTGGTTACCATGTTGTTAAAGTGAAGAGCCATTGGGCATCATTCATTGAGATGAAGAGATTACTCTGGTTCATTAATTTTTGGCCGGTTAACCCCGCATGAAGGTTCATAAGATAATGATCATTGTGGACTGAAGTCAGCTTGTTGAAGCTTATTTAAATAAAGAAGTTAATATCAAGAGGCAAAAATTTATGCGGTACCTTGGAATCAGATAAATTGTACCACCTCCTGAGAGACGAATAGTTTCAAATTAGAGAATAGCTGAAGAAGTACAACAGGGGATTAACAAACCATATTGACAAAAAAAACCCCCAACATATTGACACATGTGGCTTTCATTCGAGGCATGCTCTATAATTTTTAAAGCAGTGAACTCTTAGGGTTAGAAACTTTATAGCATCACTTCCCAACACACTGGGAAGAGATTCTGTAATTGGAGAAAAAAAATCAAATTGTTCCCAGATTTGGGGGCACTGCTCAATGAATTTTATCATAAAGTTATAAAGATTATTACAACTTGGCTCTCCAATGTCCACGACGACACTGAATTACTAAACAAAGCTTACTCTTTCAATCCAAGGTGCCTAAGATGAGAATCTTTCAAATTTTCTTCTATAGTTCTTCTCAAAGCACCTTACCCTCTTTCTTGGCAAGCTGTTTTATCTAAAGATAAATCACTTTTTTTCAGAGAATGGCAATTAAATGCTTCTGGAAAGTAAGCTTGAGAGTACACAGTGAAATTCACTCTGCAAGAGTTTTCAAGACAATCTCATACGCTGAGAGGAAAAACCCACTCATTCATTTGGTGCACAATTAAAAGATTTCACAATATCCATTATCTACATGATCCTCATACTTGGAAATAAAGATGATGCCAGTTTCTTATAGACACAAAGTCTCCTGAAACAGCACCAGGAAAAGAACTTAAAGTGCCTTATGGTAATTTTGAGTGTTTTGTTGGTTCAATCTCCCTATGTAGTCATGGTCACAGGGGGAAGGAGTAATTGGAGGCCTTGAAGGAGAAAGGTTTGTTCTATATCCTGCTATGTGGACCCTCAGGCTCCTCTGACCGGCTGCCCTCCCCAGAGTCCAGCTGTCAAGATCACTCCATGCCAATGGGGGGCACACATGAGCAGGCTGCTTGTCATCTCTTTCAAGATTGAATTACAGGAGAGGCTGACTTCTCTTTTTGTCAGCCTTCTCTTCCTCTTATTAACAAAAGGCTTGAGAACCAGAATAAGCAGTCATGAGCTTGGCACAGGGAAATGGCATGACTGTAGGGAAAAGGTCCCCTTGCCCTCTGCCCTGATTCTAAAGGGACTCGCTGTACAGGCACGCCTTTCCCTCTCTTACATCTTGGTTTCGGGAACCTTTATTTTTCCTTCCTCAATCTGCTTTGTATCTTTTTGGATTTTTTTTTTTTTTTGCACATCTAAGGCGAACATTTTTATTTTAGAGGTCTAAATGATAATTAACTCAAAAGCTGATTTTTGTGTTTTGTTTTGTTTTTTTTTAAACATGAACGTCAAGAGAGAATGTGTCATTAGAAAATAACCATGAGGGATGCCTGGGTGGCTCAGTTGGTTAAGCAGCTGCCTTCGGCTCAGGTCATGATCCCAGCGTCCTGGGATCGAGTCCCACATTGGGCTCCTTGCTCGGCAGGGAGTCTGCTTCTCCCTCTGCCTGCCTTTCTGTCTGCCTGTGCTCGTTCGCTCTCTCTCTCCCTCTCTCTCTGACAAATAAATAAATAAAATCTTTAAAAAAAAATAACCATGAGAGACTCTTAACTTAGGAAACAAACTGAGGGTTGTTGGACAGGGGGATGGGCTAACTGGGTGACAGGCATTAAGGAGGGCACATGGGAGCAGTGGGTGTTATATGCAACTGATGAATTACTGAATTCTACATTTGAAACTAATGGTTTCTATAGTAAACTAATGGTATGCTATATGTTGGTTAATTGAATTTAAATTTTAAAAGAAGAGAATATGCATTTTTTTTTGCATTGCCAAAGTTTACCACTACATTTCAAAACAATTATTGAATGTCATAAACTGGATTTCTGATGAAGAGTGAAAAGAGGAATAAACATTTGTATAATCAGAGCATTTTTGCATTTGGATTATTTTTGACTGTCCCACTGGTTTTGGAGGTCACTGACAACAACATTAACCCCAAATCAAAAGAATACATTGTTCCTGATTCAATTAACCTGTATCTTTCCGGGAGTATTTTTATCTTGCTACATGAAATGTTACCAGATGATATGGTCTTGTGCTGAGTTGTGTTTTTGTTTTTATCTTTGTTTAATTTCTTTTGGTACAGTACTCTCTAATTACTGATTAATTGGTGCTGCAAATTCAGATCCTTATAATTAAACATGAAGAGATGATATACAAAGTAGAATTCGTTACACTTTGAGAAAACTGCTGCAAAGGCCTTCTGGTAGATTAAGAGTTGTTGAGGGGGAAGAAAAAACCCCTCTAGAGGTTAAATATTTTTTCCTGATTTTAAATTAAATTTAAATCTACTGTTGAATACCTTATCAATCACATGTTTGGAAAAGGCCGAGACCTTTCTCAATCTTTTTTTTTTCTTCCATTTAATCTTTCCTCCCAGACTAAATATTACAGAACTTAATAATATTTAGAACTATTTTTAAATAATAGTAACATTTGTTGTCATTCTATAAGTTATTTGTCCCTCAGGTTGACCTGGCTTGGATGGATGAATAGGATTTCAAGATGAGAGATTCACATTTCAGGCAAGTCTTTGTCTTGCAATATGCTTAGGAGTTCTATTTGAAGGATGTAGTAGGTGATGAGAGAGGACAGATCCTGGGCCAGTTCCTGGGGCCTCATGTGCCAGGCTAAGTGGTTTATCATATTCTTTTAAATAGAGTGAGGCCATTGACAATTCATGAACCTGGGAAAGAGACGGATAATCAAACTATCTCTAGTATAGAAATGGATCAAAATTGAAAATGTGTGGAAGGGGAAGAAATTAAAGGTAGGCTATTTAGCTATTTTTAGGTAGGTCTTAACTCAAACCAAAAGTATCGACAAAGTAACAACTATTTCTCTGTGAAAAGAGTCTTTAGTCTATGAGTACAGAACTCTCTTGATATCTGCTAAGGATGTGTCCTGGAGTTTTCTGAGAGAGGTGAAAAAGGTAGTGGGTAAGAGTGCAGGCTCTGGAATTAGCTAGATCATGTGGCTTCTGGTCTACTCTCTACCATTACTAGCTGTGTGACCTTGGGTGAATCACTTGACATCTCTGATCCTTTTTTTTTTTTTTTTTTAGAGATTTTCTTTACTTATTTGACAGACAGAGATCACAAGTAGGCAGAGAGGCAGGCAGAGAGAGAGAGGAAAGGAAGCAGACTCCCCGCTGAGCAGAGAGCCCGATGCGGGGCTCGATCCCAGGACCCTGAGATCATGACCTGAGCCGAAGGCAGAGGCTTTAACCCACTGAGCCACCCAGGCGCCCCGACATCTCTGATTCTTATTTCTTTATCTGTAAAAGGGGGATAAAAATAGATCTGTTGAGAAGATTACATGAGTAAACATGCGGGGCACCAGCACTCAGCCTCACCCATTGTCAGATTTCCATAGATGTTAGTTAGCTATTATTAACCTTTGCATTCATGAACGCACCCATAGCATACATCTCCCTGAAAGAGGACAGTATCAGATTGTTTCACTTGGTCTTCTTCTTAATAGGCACCAGCACTAGCAGCTGTTGCTTTCTTTTGGGGGTGGTGGTGGTGGTATTTTTCATAAAGAACAGAACTGTTTGAAGTTCTCAAGAACTCCTCCGTAAGAGGTGGCAACTGGCACATGCAGGAGCAGCTGCTGGGTCCCTCTCGAGAGCTTCACATTGATGCCTTGGCAACCAGACAGCTCATGACGTCATGGCCCCCGAGGTCTGTTCACGAATAGCCAAAGTCTGGAAGGCAGTTTGGAGTTTATGGTTAAGAGTTTCTGCTTTCCATGCTCACTCTGGGAGTGCTAGCTATGCTCTAGGGGCTCTTCTAGAAACTGGAAATACAGTGAAGGAAAATCAGACAGAGCCTTTGCCTCCTTGAGTTCTAGTCCATTGAGAAACCAGTCCTTGATCAAACAGACAACAAATAAACATGAATCTACAGAGGTGGCAAATGCCAGGAAGCAAATGCCAGCTTAGGGGGTACCTTCCAGGGACTGGCCCCAAGCACAGGTGCTAAGGGAGCCTTGGGCTGAGCTGTGCAAAGTATGGGCAGGGCTGTCTTCCCAAGGGACAGAGAAGCTGAGCACAGTGTGTTGTGCCCTGGGAGAGGGAACAGCCCAGGGAGGGTCTTTGAAGTCCTGTACAGGTTTTAATCCTTATCTTAAAGGTCCTGGGAATCACCAGAGTGTTTCAGGCAGAGTCAGGTGGGAGAGGTCGTGGAGCTTGGGGTGATGCTATCAGATTTGTTTTCCTAAAAGCTCACCCTGACTGCTGTGTGGAAAATGAGTTTCTTAGTTTGACAACCAATCTTTTATCTGAGGAACTGATTGCCTGGTGACTGTGGCAGCAGGTTGTGGAATGACATCATCTGTGACACAGGGAGGCAATCAGAGGTGTGTGCGGGATCAGCAGACACGCCCCGGGCCGTGGGTCTTAGGCTGGCCTGGCCCTGGGCGCTTGGCTGTGGCTTCTTACAAGGCAAGAAGGCTTTTTTTCCTTTTTTGAGCCACTTCATGCCTGAGTGCCGTCTCTTTGCAGGGTGCATACAAACCCGGTCTCCCTTGGCTAACCCACCAGCTAACAGAGACATGTTTTACACCCTGGAGAGCCATTAAAGACATTTATCTGCAATTAAAGTATGGTAGTAACAAACGGAAATAAAAATGAATAATACATTCTTTAGCACTAATCCAGTTCCTTAGTAACTACTGAAATCTGCTGTCTAGACCACGTTCAGTTACTTTAAAAACGTGTGCATTTTTCCCAAACGATGATATTCAGTCCTGTTTCTCTCTTTCTCCCACCTGCTGCTCTCTTTCCTTAGATCCTCCCACCATGACTTTGCTCCCGACCTTTATCGCTCTGCTCACTGGACTCCATATTCCATTATGAACAGCCACTCACATACCCTCCCCGTTTTACTATACCTGGACTTTCCACTAGGGTCAGTCCTCCTTTCCATGGAGTTACTTACCCTATTACTCCCACTGTTGGCCTTCGACCTGCTTCCCCTAAAAGCATCCCTCCACTAGCAATGCAGAAATCCGGGTGCCTGGTGGCTCAGCTGCTCTCTCTCTCTTCTTGTCTGAGTATCAACCAGACCTTCTATCAGTACCTCTCTCCCCTAAAAGTCACCAAATATTTTGGCACAGAAGTTGTAGCCATTATTGGGGTGCAGTTGGTTAAGAATCTGACTCTTGATCTTAGCTCAGGTCTCGATCTCAGGGTTGTGAGTTCAAGCCCCGAGTTAGGCTCCACACTGGCTGTGGAGCCTACTTAACAGAAAAAAAAAATTGATAGCTGTTTTGTTTACCTCATCTGGAATTATGATCCTAGGGGATGTGGTGAAAGCATCCCATATCCTAACTTTGTAGTTTCTGTTCCCTTAATCTCAACAGTCAGCAGACTCCTGACCTTGAAGGGAAGGATGCCACAGTCAGATGGACTGGGGTTTAAACCCAGCAATTGCATTTATTAGAGGAGTGATTTTAGGTACATCATGTAGCTTTGTATAGCTTCCTATTCTTTGTTTATAAAACGGGAACAATAATAACACCAACCTCATGGGATTTTGGGAGAATTAAATAGTATATGTAAAATATCGGACATATACTAAACACTCAACTAATAGTAATGGTTTTCATTATCTCTTACCCAAACTCTTGTTTCAGTGAACTGTTCTTCAATTAAAAGCCCAAGTTTAAGAGTGCCTGGGTGGCTCAGTCAGTGAAGTGTCTACCTTTGCCTGGGGTCATGATCCTGGGGTCCTGGGATTGAGCCCCACCTTGGGCTCATTGCTCAGCGGGGAACCAGCTTCTCCCTCTCCCTCTGCCTGCTGCTCCCCCTGTTTTTGTGCTATTTCTCTCTGTCAATAAACAAATAAAATCATTAAAAAAAACCCTAATGTGATCTACTGAAGTATTTATAGGTTAAATTACATGAAAAGTAGGATTTGCTTTAATATCCCATTCACCCACCTCCTAAAATGTGAGATGGAGGATGAGTAAATGAAATCAAATGGGTAAAATGCTGACAACTGTAGGAACAAGGGGACGGACCCTGAGGGCTTCATTCGACCATTCTCATACTTCTGTGCTTATTTGAAACTTCCATAGTCCAAATAAAAACGAGAACACAAATCTGATATTGGCCCTAACGTGTTACTGCTCTCCTGCAACCTCGTGCTCCTCCTTTCCTCCTAGCTCACACGGTCTCCCCACATCTGCTCTTCCATCCCTCAGGAACAGCCAGTCTTTGGCTTCCTCCATTCCTCCCAGGTTCCCAGCTCGCTGCTGCCTCCTTCTTCCCTACAGTGTGGGTTCCCCGGTTGACCGCCTGGCCACATCTCTTCCCAGCAACCTTGAACCCCTGGCCTTTCTAGCCTTTTGCTTCACTGGCCTGGAACCACGGAACCCTGGCTGGATTCTCCCTGGCTGTTCTTTCCTCTTCTGCTCGGGGGCAGCCGAGGGCGGATGGAGGACACTGGACTGCGGACTAGAGCCTCACCCAGACTCTACTTGAGCTTCCCTCCATCAGACCATCAGGCCCTTCACCGGTATTTGATCAGCACGTACTCCCATCAGCACTTGTGATTATTTTGTGTCTTCATCTCTCTCTCTATCTCTCTCTCTCTCTCTCTCCAAGCTTCAACTCCTACACACCCAGATAGCAGATGATCTTAACCTCCTACATTATAGAGAACATTCAGGCCACCCAGCACGACCTTTTTCCTCCTTTCTTCAGTCTCCTGGGAAGGTGGACGGTTCCTATTGGAAGCCACGCCCCCACCTGTGCTACCTGCTCCCGCCTCTGAGACTTTGCTCCACCCTCCTGCTCGCCCTGGGCTTTTCTCTGGGTCTACTCACACGCTCAGGTGTTCCCCCATCTGCACGCAGGGGCACAGAGCAGTGGAAAAGGAATGAGGACGGTGGTTAGAGGACATAAGAGAGGCGAGAAGCTCAAGGAGGGACAAGGTGACAGCCTCAGAGGTGGGAGACGGACCAACCCTGGTCAGGAGCCCCCCCGGAACTAGCAGCATGAAAGAAGGCGGAAACTTGAGCAGGAGCAGAGGCAGGATGGTTGTGGTTTGAGGAGTGAAGGGGTACCAGGAGGTGAGGAAGTGTTACGTAAACGTCTCTTTAAAAAGAAGTGTGGCCATGAAGGGAAGAAGAGAGCTCAGGTTTGTCTGATCCTGCTTTGGAAGAATGAACTCTAGCTCATCTCCGCGCTGAGGAGAAGAGCCAACAGCATCGGAGAACTCGTAGATACAGGAGAGAAGGGATTGTGAATGGACAAGGCTGCTATAGAGTGGGGTCCCAGGCTTGGGTGAAATTAGCTTTAGAATGAAGAAGGAGGAATTGTCCTTTAGAACTGGAGCACAGGGAACTAACAGGCGTGGCTGCTGCATGGTAGGTGGGGGGTTCCTGGAGTTGACGATGTTTCATCTTGAGGGTCTCTGCTCTAATTCCTTCCTCAGAAGTAAATACGTTTCCCTCTGAGGAGTGGGAGAGGCATGAAGGTTTCAAAGAAAAGTCTGTCAGGCGGCAAAGCCAGCTCTGCTGAGGTTGGAGGCTTTGGTTCCGTCATGGTGACCCCACGGGGTTCTGAGACCCGAGTCCTGAGCCTGGAACAGGAGTGAGAGGGAGGCTCCTGGACAGATACCTCGCTGGGTTTTTCTGGGAGGCGGGGGTCCAATGAATAAGAACACAGGAAAATGGAAGGCTGTGATAAAATCGTGTTTGGGGAGATAACCTGGGATCCTGGCTGGATTGGGAGTGAGTGGAGGCTGGAGGGGACTGAAATATTGGGGAGCAAATGGAGAGGAACCAGAGATCCTAATGAGCTAAAAAAAAAAAAAAAGAGATGTAGTGAAAACTCTCTCAAAAGAGAGAGTTGGAGGAACAGGAGGTTACGAGTAGGAGAGGGGTGCTGGAGATGGAGGGGTCATACAGAGAGGATTTCTGGGAGATGTCAAGGTCCAGGGTGTGGCCGTAGGGGTAGGGGTGGAAGGGGGAGTAGAGGTGAAGGTCACTGCATCACAAGTGGTGAGATGGGCACAGACGTCATCCAGGATGACAGCAGGAGTGAGGAGGAGAGGAACGCTGTGACCAGGCAGCTCACCTCTTCAGTAAAGAGTGAATGGCCAAGATGGCAGGAGAATCTAGCAGGGGTGCATGTGGAAGGCGCCTCAAAGCAGGAGGAAGTTTACACAGGAGTGGAGGGGCAAAGGCTTGTTGACAGTCATGGGGCCATGGAGAAATTCATTCTTGGGAGGTTCCCCACAGCCTTTGGGATGCAATTCAGTGCCGGCGCAGGAAACACTTGGCTCTCTCTGGGTGGTTCTCTCCACCTCTCCCTCTGCCTCGTCACAGGTGCTCCGCAGGGCAGCTCCCTGCTCATGGCAATTCTCCATAATTCTCCTCCTCTCCATACCTTTGCACAAGCAATGCCCTCTGCTGGGAACAAGCTGCCTCCCCTTTCCACTGGGCCTATTCCACTCCCCTGTCGTCAGCTCAGTTCCACTCCTGGGAACCTGTTTGCACCTGCCAGGAGGGGCCGGGTGCCTCTGTGCCTGCACTGTAGCACCTGGGCTGCTCGGGCTCTCTCCCCCTCCCACTTTCCAGATCAGGACACGGTCTGGCATCTATTTCTAACATCTAATATGAAACCTTGCCTAAAGTACAGTCTTAATAAAGGTTTTTTCTTTTTGATATGTTGGCAGTAAGTAATGGTGGTTCACAGTGGCTGAGGGATGGCAGGTAGGAGCATAGAAACTTCTGTAGTTGTTGTCTGTTCATCATCTCTCTCTCATGTCTTATTAGATCTGGTAATTTATTCAGTTCCTCTGGTGGAAAACAATTCCTCAAAAATGCAGCTATTAAATAAATCATTTATATACAATTTTTTACTGGGCCCAAAAGATGCTGGCCTATCTCTGCAAAATTGATTTTGTTCCCATGTCTGCGATAATTCTTCTACATTCACACAGGCTCACAGACCTATCTGTGAACTCTAGAATGGCAGCAATAACATTATTAAATAATAAGTTCCAAATCCCCTGAAAACAATTCTGTGTGATTAGCCGGACTTCTTGATGTGAGCAGGCTGCAAATTGTAGCTTGGGGAAGCATTGTGAATATCCCTCCACGGCCTTTGTGCTTTGTAGGCTTGGCGCTTTGATTGCAGCTGACGAGTTCTGTCAGGAGTCCCCGGGCCAGTCTTACAACCACGTTTTCCCTCTGAACACAACGCCCTCTGTGCACGTGGGGTGACCTTCGGGCCTGCCATGTAGGCACTGGGGGATGGGAGACCAGAAGGAATACATCAAGTTCTCTTCCCATGTCTCTCTGAGGGTGGATGTCCTGTATGGGTCTGTGTGTGAGTGTCTCTCGGTGTGTCTGTATCCGTGTGCATATCTGTGTGAGGATATGTGTCTGTGTCTTGTGTGTACCTGTGTGTTGTGTGTGTGAATGCCCCCATGTGCATCTATGTGCCTGTGTGTGTCTGTGTCCTGTGTGGATCTGGGTGAGCCTCTCTGTGTGTCTAGATCGTGGGAGCGTCTCCGCGTGGACCCTGTGCTCTGTGCCCTGGTGAGCTTTGCGTGTGGCGGAGATGATAGGAGGTGGATGTGGCTGTGCCCTCAGGCCCTGTGTTCCACTCCTGGGTTCCCAGCCCTTTGGGATGGCAACATCCTTGCTGACTTCTTCCTGCTGCACTGGACATCTGCTGCTACTCAGCAACAGCCAAAGCAAAGTTGTCAGACCCTCGGGGAAGAGCGTGTGGATGTTTCCAGAAGCATTTGGCTGCTGTCCAGTCAGCCTGGAGTCCTGGGGAGCACCTCACCAGGAAGGGTCTCCGCATGAGCAGGGCCCCTATGTGAGCGGAGGTGACAGGGCCCAGGCTACTGGGGTTAAGGTGCACGGGGCCATTCAGGCAGTCTGCAGGTTAACAGTCCACCTGATAAGCATCACAGCTGTCCTCAAGAAAGCTGTAATCAAAACTGCATCTCTCTGGAGAAAGGGGAACCCTCCTTCATTGTTGGTGGGAATGTAAGCTGGTGCAGCCACTCTGGAAAACAGTATGGAGGTTCCTCAAGAAATTTAAAAAAAAAAAGAGCTATTCTATGACCAGCATTTGCACTACTAGATATTTACTCCAAAGATGCAAATGTAGTGATCCAAGGGGGCACGTGCACCCCAACATTCACAGCAGAAATGTCCACAATAGCTGAACTATGGAAAGAGCGTAGATGTCCATCAACAGAAATGGATAAAGAAGGCACGGTTCATGTATACGATGGAATATAACTCAGCCATCAAGAAAGGATGAACACTTACTATTTGCATTGACATGGATGGAACTGGAGGGGATTATATTGAGAAATAAGTCAGAGAAAGACAATTATCATATGGTTTCACTCATATGTGGAACATAAGGAATAACATGGAGGACCACAGGGGAAGAGGGGGTAACTGAATGGGAAAAAATCAGAGAGGGAGACAAACCATGAGAGACTCTTAACTCTAGGAAATAAACTGAGGGTTGCTGAGGGGGAGATGGGTGGGGGGATGGGGTAATGGGTGGTGGGCATTAAGGAGGGCACATGATGTGATGAGCACTGAGGGTTATATGCAACTGATAATTTATTGAAAACTACATCTGAAACTAATGATGTACTGTAAGTTAACTAATTGAATTTAAATTTTAAAAAAAAGGGCATTTCTCCCTCTTAAATTTGTATCCAAGTTGGGTCATTCCAGACTTATAAGTAGGGTTAATTACATTACTGCTCAGCGGCCTTCAATCCTTTTAGGTCTCAGTAATGTAAAGAACTCCCAGCTATGCTTTATGGTGGTCATAGTTATTTCATGAGGACAACTGGGAGAAAACAAATCCAGGGTCTTCTGGTTTGCCAACTAAAGAAAAATAAGATAATTTTTTCCTAGATCAAAAAAACAATAAGACTAAAAATACTGTATTTCTTATTTCTGCTGCTTCTTTTACCTGAAATAGTTAACATTTTATGTTGGCGACAGATCTAAATGTGGGCTAGAAGGGATGGTTGTAGCCATTTTACGTTCTTGCTTTTTTCAAAAAAAGTGTTCCTAACAGGCTCCCTGGGGGTGACAGAGAAAACTCTATTTTTTTTTTCAAGATTTTATTTATTTTTGTGTGTGAGGGAGAGAGAACAAGCTGGGGGTAGGGTCAGATGGAGAGGGAGAAGCAGAATACCTGCTGAGCAAAGAGCCCCACACGGGGTTTGATCCCAGGACCCAGGGATCATCACCCGAGCCTAAGGCAGACACTTAACTCACCGAGCTGTCCAGGAGCCCTGGGAAAGCTCTCCTGATAAAGCAGTTTCGGAGTTATCACTGCCTATGTGTTGCAAAGGCACTGGGGTACGAGCTCTGAGGGAAACATCTCTGTCCCCCACCCCAAAGCAGCCAGTCAAGCTGGCAGAAGAGAACAGTCAGACATGGTGAAGTGGGCTCATTTGCTCTCATGCTCTAGGTTGAAGGTGAATTTGGACTTTTAATTATATTTTTATTTATTTACATTTATTTATTTTATTATTTATTATTTTTAATATTTATTTATTTAAAGATTTTATTTTTTAAATTCAAAAAATTTTTAAAATATTTATTTATTTAAATATTTTATTCATTTATTTGACACAGAGAGAGACAGTGAGAGAGGGAACACAAGCAGGGGAAGTGGGAGAGGGAGAAGCAGGCTTCCCGTGGAGCAGAGAGCCAGATGGGGGGCTCGATCCCAGCATTCTGGGATCATGCCCTGAGCCGAAGGCAGATGCTTAATGACTGAGCCACCCAGGCACCCCTTAATTATATTTTTAAACATTGATTTATTTCATGTTCAAATGTCTGGGACCCGCTTGCAGATTTTGACGACCTCTCACTACACCATGGGAGGGCTGATGCCTCCACTGTCATGCTATGAAGAGGGGAAAAAACTGGTAAGTGATATAGGGGGAATTAATCCCTTGTAAGCTGCCTGAGTTCCAGATTTGTCTTAAAAAAGAGAAAAAAGAGTATAATCTTTTTTTTTCAAAAAATTCATCTCCTTTTTAATAATAGCTAATATTTACTGAGCATTCCCAATTCCAGACACTTTGATGTGTACTATTTTAGACTGCCACCATGGGTTGGTATTATTTCCCCATTTTACAAATACAGAGACTGGTGTCTTCCTAAGGGCACTCGGCCAGTCAGCCAGGCCTGCCTTATTCCAATGGCCCAATGGGGTCTTCATGCCACACACTAATGCTGTTTTCATGATCATTTCCATAATCTTCTTTTAAATTTGAGGTGTACATGTCATCTTCTATAAGTGAGACATATTTGTAAACTAAATGCAATTCATTTTAGATTATTCAATTTTTTTCTATATTACATTTGACGTTATCTGGGGCACTTGGGTGGCTCAGTTGGTTAAGGGGCTGACCCTTGATTTCAGCTTAGGTCATAATCTCAGCGTCCTGAGATTGAACCTGGCCATGGGCTTTGTACTCAGCAGGGAGTCTACTTGAGATTTTCCTTCTGCTCGATATCCCTCCCCTTGTGCATGCGCTCCCCTTACCCAGATAAGTAAGTCTTTAAAAAAAATAAAATTATCTTATAATAAAAAGTCTTCTTTTATATATGTGAGTGATTCTAAATTAACGAGAACATAGCATATAAAAGATCAAGTCACAAAAAGTAGATTAAATTATGGGTTTATTACTCCTATTAAAAAGAGTGTTTTGCTTTCAAAAGGACTCTCTATAGATTTTCTTTAATGGGGCTCTTATAATGTGCTTAAAATGTTCTGAATGATTAAATTTCAATTCAACTCACATATCTAAATCCTGACCCCTCCACAAATACCTCTTTCATACTCTTAGGTGGAACTGTATTAAATTGCTGATACGCACTACTTTTTAAGTGGCAGTTTCAATCTGATATTTGCTCTTATTTAAACATTTATCTTTCGTTTCACAGGCTAGAAATGAGCTAATTTATCCTCATTTAAAATTGATTGTTTCAGATCAATGAGCTAGACAATAGTTCTCTTTCCTAAGGTGTGTACTGTAGGTAATTTTATTTCTGGAGCTGACTTTTGTTGAGGATAATCTATTAGTATAGTTCAAGCAAGCTTCAATTCGATAATATCTACTGTGTGCAAAGTATTGCTTCAGGCAGACTTCCTTGCCTTATACTTGTCAATGTTCCACGTAAGGCACTTGGAATGTCCAGGTTGTGGGAAACAAATGAAAGCATCTCTGTTGTCCTCTGGAGAATACACGCATGTTGCTGGCTGTTTCCTGTGTTCTTTCATTTATTTTTTACCTGTGTTACCAATATATGTTTCAGTCATTCCATACAACTATTATTGGATGACTGATCAATTTAGACTGTCTTGTCCCTAGAAAATGGTAATTCTAGCACTCTTAAATTTGTTCGTAACAGTACGATCAAAGCACTATGAAATCAAACCTGTTTGTGGAACATCCAAAGGCCGAACAATTGCACATTTAGCTGTGTATGCTCTATGCGCAAGGAACATGACTTCCCCAAAGGAATAACCAGGAGAAACTGATATAGTGAGGAACACAATGCAAAGGTTACTGCTGGGCATAAGAGCAGATCAGTAACGTGGCCGGCTGGCTGCCGGCCATGGCATATCCAGTTTCCTGTAATAAGAGGTGGATGAATATGGGTTAGCAATGCCAAACAGGGCTTAGGCTGAAGCCACGTGAGGGCCACAGTCTGGGGAAAGCATCGCAGCTACTATTTCACCTTTCTTCTGAAAACAATATAAATGGCTTATAAGCTTAGGATGCTGGAGTTAATATTTAATGTAAAAAGCATCACTAGAAATGCGTGTACAGCTATCAGGTATAAATAATAATTTCCACCGCTGCTGGTGATTTCTCACTTATTTAGGCTGTCGTATTTGTGGAGCAGCAGTTTATGGGTACACTTACTGTAACAGTGTGTTGATTAAACCATGGTGGAATTACCAATTCAATAAATCTTCCATTCTGTGCTCTAATGAAGTTCTAAATATTTCCAATGCAAATAGGCCTCTATTAGTCAACAGCTCAATGCTACCTGTCTTCTTTTCTTGTCTTTTTTTTGGGAGGGCGGAAATCATCAGGAAGGGTTATAAATTTGCCTTTCTGCATTCTTGAACCCATGAGCTTACAATAAGGAATGAACAAGCATAGAGACTACAGAATCTGGATTTGTATGAAATTTGATGAAAAAACGGTCCAATTAAAAATGATTATAAAAATATGGAGAAGAAAGCCTTTTCGGTGTGACATGGCTTTAGCTCCATTAACATTTGTTTTCTTACTTGATGTGTTATTTCTACAAAGGTTCATCCAGCACAGACAGAAATAAGCACTTGCTTTCATTCTGTAGGCAGGTAAGCTTCTAGAAATTCAGAGAGGGGGCAGTAATAGCGGTCCTGTCCATTTGAGTCTGTTCAGAAGCAGTCATCAAGACAGGATGAGTTCTGTGAGCAGCTTAACTGGGGAAGAAGCCTCCGGTGGATAGGGTGGGCGGGGCGCGGAAGTCTCAACGTGAGCTGATGAGGTGTCTGGGCAACGGTGCCCTGCTTGAAGCATCCCTTGTCGGGCGGAATGGCCCGGCTCTAGCAGCTCTCCTGTGCTAGGTCCTAGGAGAGAAACAACCCAGAGGAAGCGTGTTTTTGGTGGCTACGGTGGGTCCGAAGGAGTGGCAGCAGCAGGCTCCCCGCAGCGTGTCTTGAAGGATCTGCCTGGTCCACTTCCATGCCCTACCACATGTGCTGTTTCTTTATGGTGATTTTGTGACTTAACACCAGGATCTTGTTTCTTCCAAAACTCACCCGCCCCTGCCCCCACCACCCCATGGGACACCTTCACCAGCTCCTCTGAGAGACATTCCTTCAGGGCCAGCTGTCTGGCGTGTATTTTTCCTGACCTGGCATGGGTTATACTTGTTGTCACGGTCCAGAGAAATAGGACGGTCAAGTTAAATAAAACATCTGGGAGTATTTCTTGTCACCAGAACTGTTTAAGGTATTTGCCTCAGAGTTGCCTGTATTATAACTCCTTTGGATTACAATCCCCCTGAGTCAAACCCAGGGTATAATCTATCTCCTTAAATAAATCGTAATAGCTAACCTTTCTGCCACACCAGCAGCCACCACTTCAGCCTTTACTTTCATGAACTCAGTAAATGCTCATAATAAGTCCACGAGGCCAGTACCATTACCATCACCATTTTGGGGGGTGTGGGACCTGAGACACAGAGAGGTGAAGCACAGTGAGCGGTGGAGCTTGGATTCCCATCCAGGCAGCTGAACACCACAGTGTGACTTTGTTATGGATGCAATGAGTCCTCCCAAAATTTGTTTGTTGGATTTCTAAACCCAATGCAATGGCATTAGGAGGAACAGCTTAGGGAGGGAATGGTTTAGATGAGGTCATGAAAGTGGAACCCCTGTGAATGGGAGCTGTGTCCTTAGAAGAAGAGAAGGAGAAGAGGCAGCCTTGTAAGAAGAAGAGGAAGAGCAAGAAGGATGCCCTCTGCAAGCCAAGGAGAGGGCCCTCACCAACAACCGAATTGATTGGTATATCTTGATTTTGGATTTCCCAGCCTCCAGAACTGTGAGAAGGAAACGTCTGTTGTTAAAGCCACTCAGTCTATGGTATTTTTAAAGCAGTCTGAGCTGATTAAGACAGTGTTTTTGCCCAGAATGATGGCAAAGAGGTGGATAAGATTAGGCAAATAGACAGGAGGTCAAACACATGAGTGCAGCTCACTACAGGCTAGAGACTGGTGATGCAGCCATCATGCAAGTGAGGGCAGCCAGCTTGGCAACGGGGAGGCAAGGGCTCCCCTTGTGAGCCCGGGGTAGACTGCAGCCCCACAAGACAGACACACAGGATCCGGGGCCTCGCCTAACATAGCTCTTCCCGGTATCACCTAGTAGAGTTTCCTAGCATGCTTCTAGCCACGAGTGGAACTGCTTGGGGAGCTGTGCATGGTCTAGCCTGCAAATGACAGAGGTAAGAGATTATAAGGAAGCGGCAGCCAGGAAGACAGGAACTGACAGTGGTCCTGATGACTGGTGGGTCTGATAGCAGCAGCGGAGGCAACGGGCGTGAATAGTGGCAAATAGCACCAGTCTCATGGACACTGGGACTAATGAGGCTTGGGTCCTGTTGGATGGAGAAACCCATTATGAATGGCAGGTCAGGTGTAAAATCTGTATGAGGAAAGAATAAATGTACATCTACATGGACACAAGATTTTGTATATTATTTCGGCAGGTTGATGGATTCCTTGAAATTGATCCATAGCCTCCACTAGGTTACGAACTTACTGTTTTAAGGAAACTTAAGGGAGGACCTGTGGGACTTAAAATACACAATCTGTCTTTACAGGTCTTATGTAATTGTTTTACAAGGAAGCCTCCCAGGGGATCATGGAAACCACCAATTGTTGAGGCATGGATATTTTTTCCACTTTTATGCTGGTGAAATTAAAAGAGTGGGGCCACCGAACACTAAACCCATGACATGACTTCTGCAAAAGCCAATTATGTCTGATTCATCTATTGTTATTCTTGGAGGAGATAAATATGCATATGGATAAGGGGGAAGCTGTGCAGGAATGGCTCACCGCCCTCCCTCTCCACCGAAGTTTAGCTCTAACACCTAGAAGGTTAGACCATGCCTGCCTCCCAAACCAAGTCAGACTGTGTGGCAGGACGTACATGGAAGGCGATTCCTGCCATCTTGAAAAACACCTTTTATAAGGTTTCATCTTACATACTACTTGTTTAACATGGAGTTATCATGAAATCGCGGGAGACTTGTCATGAATAAAGAGCCAGTTTAGAGGCAGAAAAAAAAAACAAAACGGTAGAAATGAACAGGCACTCCCCTGAAGGAAGTCATGTCAACAACCGAGTTCCCATAAAACTGTCACTTAGGATCAGTTTATAAAGGATCTGGTCAAGGGTACAGAACTACTTCTGGGGCAGTGGCTGGTCTGGATTTCTATTTGATAAGGACGGATTTCAGAAGATATTTTAAAGAGTGTATTAAACAGACAAAAACATTGGTGCATTTTAATGCGAGCAGGTGCAAGATAAGAACTAGATCAAGGGAAAAAATATCACAGACTTCCGGGCATATGAGATCTGAGTGATCAGTTCCAACCCAGAACAGTCCCCTGGGATTAAATGATAGAATCCACTAACAGTAAAACTATCTCAGGGTCAGCTAGTCCAACCTGTCATCCGAAGCCACTGTTGCCTTTCATTGCCTCCTTAGCCCATGAACACCGAGCCTTCGCTTTCATGGTGTGGAACACATTATCCCTGAAGGGAGCTCCTTCTTTTTCAGACCACTCAATGTTTAGAAATCTGTCCTCTGTGTGGAGACACCCCCAGCCTTTTCCTTAGGTACCTCAGTGTTCCAGGAGACAGAGGGCGAGTCTCACTCCTCTCCCACACAAATGTCACTCAAATTTGAAGGACTAAACCACTCCCTGTAAATCTTTTTCTTTTTAAATCAGGTTAAACATTCCACATGTCTTCCATATTTTGTCTGGAACCATCTAAATGCCCCAGTTACCCCAGCTGCTTTTCTACTGGTGAGCTAAGCTCTTAGTTGCTTCTGTCCTATGCCCAGGACTGAATTTAGTACTTTAGGTATGATGTGATCAGTGCTCTATGAAAGGGGACCTGGTCCTGGGGGAGCTTTTTTTTTTTTGTAACAGCTTTATTTAGGTATAAATTTATGCTTTTTAAGTGTATGATTCAATGGTTTTTAGTATATCTACAGAGTTGTACAACCATTACTACTACCACTTCTAGAAAGAAATTCTGTACCCATTAGCAGTTACTACTTACTCTCCAATTTCTGTCAACCACTGATCTGCATTCTATCTCTATGGATTTGCCTATTTTGGACATTTCATAGAAATGGGCTGACACAATATGTGATCTTTGGAACTGGTTTCTTTCACTTAGCATAATTTTTTCAAGGTTCGTTACTGTTGTAGCATGTATCAGAACTTAATTTCTCTTTATTGATGAATACTATCCTATGGTATGGATACATCACATTTTCTTGTTTATCAGCTGATGGATATTTGGGTTGTTTCCACTTTCTTTGGCTATTGTGAATGTTTTTATGAATATCCATATACAAGTTTTTGTGCTGTCATGTGTTTTCATTTCACTTGGATATATACTTAAGAGGGGAATTGCTGGGTCATACGGAAACTCCATGTTTAGCCTTTTGAGGAACTGAAAACTGTTTCCCACAAAGCCTGCACCATTTTACAATTCTACCAGTTATGTATAAAGGTTCTAGTTCTTCCACATCTACTCCAACACTTACTATTTTGATAATATCCCTCTTGTTGATAATAGTCATGATTGTGTGAATCACTTTTATTTGCATTGTCATAAAGACTATATGGATGTTGAACATTTTAATGTGCTTATGTTCCAAAGAATACCTTTTTCTTTGGAAAAATGTCTATTTAAGTCCTTTGCCCTTTTTTTTTTTAAGATTTTATTTATTTGACAGAGAGAAAGAGAGAAAGAACGAGATCATAAGTAGGCAGAGAAGCAGGCAGAGGGAGAGGGGGAAGCAGGCCCCCTGCTGAGCAGAGAGCCAGATGTGGGGCTTGATCCCAGGACTCTGAGATCATGACCTGAGCCGAAGGCAGAGGCTTTAACCCTCTGAGCCACCCAGGTGCCCCTATCTATTTTTAATTTTGTCACTTGTGCTTTTGGTGTCAGCTAAGAAATTGTTACCTAATCCAAGGTCATGAACTTCACGCTTTTGTTTTTTTCTAAGAGTTTTTTTTCATAGTTTCACCTCTTCCATTTAGGTCTTTGATCAACTTTGAGTTCACTTTTTTATGATTGAGGTAGGGGTCTGAATTCATTTTTGTGCATTTGAATATCCAATTGCCAGAGCACCAAGTGCTGAAAAGACAGTTCTTGAATTATCTTGACTCCCTTTGTTGAAAATCAATTGACTATAATGGGGACTCCCTTCTAGTAACGATACTGAACATATGCTTTTCATACTGTTGACTCATACTGAGTTTATGGTCAACTAAACCCTCTAAGTGTTTCACAGGTGTTGCTATTAAGTCAGTTCTCTCCAGTCCTGCCCCTGTGCAGATGGTAATTGTGAACCAGATGACAGACTTCATCTTATTGCTCTTAAATGTCACCTTTTCAGTTCAGTTGGCCATTCCACTAAATTGAGGGTTTTAGGATGTAGAGTCTGATGTCCCTTCCAGGTTTGTGTCTTCTACATCATCAATTTTTCAGACCAGTCATGGAATATTTGATAAAATTCCTATCAGGCAACTTGTCTAGGTATTGGTGAATAAGACAAGGCACCTGCTTTTTCGGAGCAAGGATAGAGAAGACAGCTAATACAGAAGTAAACTAGTAAGATCATTTCAAATAGTGGGGTTCTTCAGTAATTAGTCATTTAGGAGAATCCCTTTATTTTTTCATTTTTTAATTTAAACTCAATTAATTAACTTATAATGTGTTATTGGTTTCTGAGGTAGAGGGCAGTGATTCATCAATCTTTTTTTTTTCTTAAAGATTTTATTTATTTATTTGATACAGAGAGAGAGACCATAAGTAGAGTAATAGGCAGAGAGAGAGGGGAAGCAGGCTCTCTGCTGAGCAGAGAACCCAATGTGGGGCTTGATCCCAGGAACCTGAGATCATGACCTGAGTCGAAGGCAGAGGCTTAACCCACTGAGCTACCCAAGCACTCCCATCAGTCTTATATAATACCCAGTGCTCAAACATCATGTGCCCTCCTTAATGTCAATCACCCAGTTATCCCTTACCACCAACCCCTGACCCTCTAGCAAGTCTCAATTTGTTTCCTATGATCAAGAGTCTCTTATGGTTTTTCTCTCTCTCTGATTTTGTCTTGTTTTATTTTTTCCTCTCTTTCCCTATGATCCTCTGCTTTGTTTCTTAAATTCTACATATGAGTGAGATCACATGATAATTATTTTTCTCTGATTGACCTATTTCTGTTAGCATAATACTCTCTAGTTCAATCTACGTCATTGCAAATGGCAAGATTTCATTTTTTTGATGGCTGAGTAGTAGTCCATTGCCTATATATACTGCTTCTTCTTTATCCATTCATCCATCAGTGGACATCTGGGCTCTTCCCCTAGTTTGGCTATTGTGGACATTGCTGCTATAAACATTGGGGTGCAAGTGCCCCCTTGGATCCCTACATTTGTATCTTTGGCATAGATACCCAGTACTGTGATTGCTGGATTGTAAGGTAGCTCTACTTTCAACTTTTGGGGGACCCTCCATAATGTAGGAGAATCTCTTTAATCTGTAATTTCTTTTAGTTGCAATTATGTCTTCCCTGTCATCTTAGAAGACAGTTGTGTCTCAATGTCATTGCTTAAGATTTATTTCAGTGAGTGCTCTCCTTTGAGAAATGCCCTCCTTGTATCTGATGCTGACATCAAGGAGAACACCCTCTTTATATTGCTCAAAGGGGTATACCACAGGGATGGCTGGGCCTCAAGTCTCACCCAAAACAGTCTTGCTTTGGGTTCTGGGAGAATACATTGCCATCCTAAAATGCTCCTTCAACTTGTTACACTTGAGATGGTCTGCTAACCCTGCTGCCACTTTTTTCCTAGATAAATATTAGCTGTCTGAGGTTTTGGTCCCTTAATCTTTCACCAGCATCCACAGCATGATGCATATGTTCTTCCTCTCTGTGAAAATTGCCATCTAGCAGAAGTTTGTCGAGTCAAAGGAGAACAATATTTGAGTCAGGAGGAAGTTCTTTTGACGCTAATGAACATGAAATGTACAAGAGGGAAAATCTTCTCTTGAACCTTTATCACCTTTAAGGAGAAATTCTATCAATACTGACGAAAAGCAGACTTATCCTCGGTGCTAAAAACAGTGGCTGATGTGTCCCACACCTATTTGTTGAATCAATGAGTGAATCAAGGAAAAATTCTGCATGGTTCAAAACCTTGACTTCTTCTGTAGGTTCTTTTTTGTCCAAGAGACTTTTAAAATGTTCATATGCATATCAGACTTTCTGTTTTTTTTTTTTTGTTGTTGTTGTTGTTCTTGCTCACTTTTGTTTTTAATTCCTTCTTGGTCAATGAACCGTTGACTGCTCCCAAGGCTCTGAGGAGGTATTAGTGACTGCATGGAAGCTGCTGTACCTCTAGATAATGTCATTCTATAAGATTACTGGACACTACTAATGATCTGCTCTGACCAGCCTCTTCTGCATGTCTTTGATCCTTTTCTTTCTAGCTTACATATTTACATCAGCCATTTTCTTCAAGAAAAGCAGGCTCCAACCACTGGTTTCCATTTGATTGATAAGTCATCTCATCAGTACAACTGTGAGTAACATACAGATCCCATTATAGGTCATATAAAGGGCAAGGTAGCAGGAAGCTGATAAGGCTAGATTATGATATTTCAGTATAAATGTTTTGTTTAACACAAAATCTCTCTATTGCAACTCATCTTTCCTGTCTGCCATTTTGCTGCCTTGCACACAAGGAGAAGTCAGATTTAATATTCATCATTTCAACTGATTCCATGGAAACAATAGTGATTTCTAAGATGAAAAAGAATTATGGATGTATGCTGATCATATTTCTTGGCTGCGAAGCCCAAAATTCTGACTCATCAAATTATACTCATTAAAATACAGGCCAAATATGTATACTCTGCATTCAGGTACTGATGTCTATCAGATGGAAAAGATAATATTGCAAAAGAATAATTTACTCCCCTTTCTCATGGGTGGAAATAGAGGATGTATTTCTAGGATCACTATTAACTTATTAAGCCCACACAAGATGTGAATTAAATTGCCCTTATCCTTTGTTTTCCATAAGACTAACTGAGATGTATGTTTTTATGTTCCCAAAGTGAGCATTTCATTCTTTCTCCTATGAGGGGGGCACTGAGGTCCAAAGGGAGGGTGCTGCAAGCCTCAGAAGAGATACCAGAGAGCACAACACTTTGGGATAGTGTCCAATGGCAGCAACACATTGATGGCAGTGACTTTGCTCTGTGGATTAGAGTGGCAGACTCCTAGACCCTGTGTTCTGTGGCTTCCAATTTCTGTTCTGCGGACATGGGGTTATGGAGGAGCAGGAGGCTCAAGTGAGGGAGTGAGGCCAGAGACACCTCCACTCCCACCTTCTAGAGACTTGGTAAGATTGGTCTCATCTTGTATTCCTCAAACCTTCCTGCACATTGGGCTCTCCTGGAGAATTTTCAGAGTAATGTAGATATCCAACTCCACTCCAGACTACATCAGAATCTCTGGGGTGGGCCTGGGCCATTGATATTTTTAAAACTTTCCAGAAGACTCTAAGGAATGGCCTGGGTTAAGAACTCCTGAGTCTATCTCAGAGGTTGACAGATGAGGAACTTCTACTGACTCCTTTCAGAGAAGGTAGAGGTTATATAATTTCTTTTCTCTTTTTATAAACAGTAGGAATAGGGGCATTAAACCAAGTCACATGACACATTGGAATTATGGGAGTTTAATTTCAAAGGCCTTGGTGCATAAGCTAGGTCAAGTAACTTTAGGTTCTCTCTAACACTTAAAAGATCTATATCCTTTTTTTTTTTTTTTAAGATTTTATTTACTTATTTATTTGAGAGAGAGAGAGAGAGAGAAGCAGAGCCGGAGGGAGAGAAAATCTAAAACAGAGTCCACACTGAGCACAGAGCCTGATGGGGGGCTCCATCTCATGACCCTGAGATCATGACCTAAGTTGAAATCAAGAGTCAGATGCTTAACTGACTGAGCCACCCAGGCAACCCCCCCCCCCCAAGATCCATATCCTTCTGCCCAGGCTGCTTTCTAAAATATTTCTTTCCCTTCATAGTCTGAAAGGAAATCAGATCACTTAAAAAGAAATCAACAACACACAGAAGGACTAAGTTCATCTGAGACCCTCTATCCTTGAATCACCCAAAGACATCTTCTCTTAGTCTCTAGCATCTGCAGCCAAAGTATTCAAGACGACATTTACCATTCTTAAACACTGTAACTGATACTGATTGCTCACAGGAAACTTATTATGTCAGGACCTAATCCACAGAATGAGTTTTTGGACAGATGTCTAATTGCATGTCCAGAAAACTTCCACTAATTCATTTTGAGTCATTTAAATTGTTTTTGTTCATAATAAAGCTATTTCAAGCAAAATAGTTACATTTTTGGCATTGGTCTCTGTTCCGTATCCTTAAGATTGCATGTCTATTCCTAAAATCTGAAAACAAGAACTCAAGAGTCTATTCAAACTCGGATTATAATATTCATCAGTTTTATCTACTAAAGGAGCTTTCTATTAGATTCTACATAGAAGGCATGTGCTGTCAGGAACAATACCTAAGTGCCAGATCAGCAAGATCTGTTCCTTGCTGTTACTCACTGTCAGCTTCCTCTGTTGGTTTGGTTTATCTGCTTCAGGGAAAACGAAGAAAGGCCAATTAAAATACTGCTTAAACTTGATCGCACTTCATTTTTAAGTTGCAAAGGCATTCCACACTCTTTAAATAACTCCAGTAGTTAAAGTCTCTCTGCACACTTTTAGCTAATGTAAGAGCCTTCTTGACAGGGAATAGTTTAAGTAGAAAATATATGTGTGAAATGTCTTAAATGACTTGAATGTCTTTAAATGACTGAAATGTCTTAAGTCCAACGATGGTCTTCCCATCATTCCATAAATCTTGCATGAACAGCAGGGCTCTCACTCAGGGCTCTTAGGAGAAGACATCTGAATATTTTGTTGTTCTGTCACAACACTATTCAGGAATACAACACCACTTACTCATTTAATTAGTTTCTGGGTAAGTATCCATTGGTTCCTACTATGAGCTGCTCTGAGCCAGGCATTGAGGACACAATGGAGAACTAGAGAGTGGAGTTCACGAGACGTATTCTTTAGTAGGAGGATGAAGTGGAACAGAGATTTGGTAGCCTACACAACTGGGTTAGAGTTTTTGTTTTGCTACCTACTCTAACTCAAACTCATCCCTCCTTGTACCCGTGCCCTTCACAAAGTGAAGCAGAAGGAGAGTCATGCGGAGCAAACCTGAGCTCCCACCTGCCCTTTGAAGGACAGCCCTGCCAAAACTAGTCCAGATCGGCAGACCCCTAGGCAGTCTGCACATGAGTGAGAATGGGTGAGAGTATGTAATTGTCGTTTAAGCCACCGACCCTGGAATGGTTTGCTACTCAGCCTTGTTTTGTGCCAAATTAACTAATAGTTTTTGTGAAATTTCGTGTTTTAGTTCCCACGTTTAGTTCCCTCCAGTGGCCGGCAGCCATACTGCCTTGATCTCTGTGTTCTTTAGTGCCATAGTCCATTTCTTGGGCAGAGTGGGCACGCATACATTTTTGTTGGTTCTGATTGGATAACAAACAATTTACTGAGGTTTAAAATCAGCAGAGGGAGCCATTAGTTAGTGATGTCTTGTTCATCATCAAAGACTACCTAGTATGCTCCCTGGGGTGGTACCAAAACAACGTGACAAGCTTCCATGGCATGCTTCCAGGAAAGATCAGAGTAACAATAACTACTGATTAGTATACAAATAACTCCTAGTTGCTAGGCCAATAATGGCAGGGTTACTCTTTTCAAAATGTGACATAGGTCAATTATCACAAAGCTTAAAGGAGCTAGGATAAAGGATCTCGTACTTGTCTTATAAATAGCAGATTTGGAGATCTTTGACATGTACTCAAAAGGTTGCTTGCTTCTACAAATCTTTGAGGCATTTTCTGCCTTTTCACCAAGGATTTTGGCTCGTTCGTGGCTGTTTAACTTAAACGAGGTCTGTTTATTACTCTGTTTTTAGGCGATGTGTTAGAAGCTGAGGGCTGGGAGAAAGCAGGTCACTGTTGCAGCTGGCAGAAGTAGGTTACTGAGTCCATGAGAAACTAGCAGACTCCATATTGAGAAGTGGGTCCACTTTCCAGCCCAGACTGGCTTCCATATAACCAACTGTGCGACCTCAGGAAGTCAATTAGCTTACTTGACATGGAAGGAACCAATATTGATGGGAGGCCGTCAATCAGTCTATACACATTGTCTCAGTTCACCCTCACACTAATACCATGCTCACACTAATACCATGTGGAAAGGGAGGAGGTTTAAAGTTGCTGATTTGTCCAATATCACACAGCTCTTAAATGGTGGAGCTAGGGTTTGAATTCACCTAGATCCATGCTTTTCCTAGGACACCAAGGCCTCTCATTGGTGACCCTGGCTGTATTCCCCTATTATCCAGATGCGACTCCTTGAATATCAGCCGGATGCCAAGTCGCATCAAAGGTTGGCCAGCCCCTGGTACAAGCAGATTTATATTTCTGTGTCCCACCTCCATTTTTTTTAAAGATTTTATTTATTTATTTGACACACAGAGAGAGATCACAAGTAGGCAGAGAGGCAGGCAGAGAGGGAGGGGGAAGCAGGCCCCCTGCTGAGCAGAGAGCCCGATACGGGGGCTTGATCCCAGGACCCTGAGACCATGACCCCAGCCGAAGGCAGCGGCTTAATCCACTGAGCCACCCAGGTGCCCCTCCCACCTCCATTTTAAGGCAGCCTCTAAGCCCTGGCTGCCAAGCCTCTTCTGCTTTTCTTCCTTTTTCCTCCTACCTGTTCGCCAAAGTGTTGCAGCCTAGGTCATGCAGGTTATAAGAGAACATCCAAACTGTCTTTTTATAATTGTTTGCACATAGGAAATGCTAAAGTATGAGGTGAATTTTCAAGACTATTTTATGGAGCAATCTCTGTGTCATGGCCACAGGAACTTCCAACATGAACTACTTCTTGCACCAGTCTAGAATGTTCCATTTCTGGAATTCAGCATGGAGGAGGCTCAGCACTTGGGTAAGGAAGGGAGTCATTCTCCTGCTGCCCCTGGTCTTTCCCCCTTAATCGCAGCAGTGGCAGTAAGAGCTGCCAAAGCCAGGGGAAGGTCGGGGGACCAAGAGAAAGCTCCTCTCATTTCCCTCAGTGGTAGAATAGAAATATCAGGAAGGACTGTTTCCAGGGCCCTGCTTTTTCATCTAGAAGGGACAGCTGAGAAGCTGGGACCAAGGCCCGACTGTTAGCCATTGAGAAGATTAACCAGCAACTACCCTTTGGTTAGTCTCATCAATCTTAGTCAGGCAGCCAGTCACCAAGGGAGGCAGTCATCAGTCAGCCGACCAAGCAGTCAGCCTGGCCAGGCCCGCTGGAGGTCAAGCATTTACAACACAAAGGCTGATTTCCAGCGGCTCCTCTCCTAGGCCCTGCCTGGGCACCATTTACCTAGTATGCCCACCATCCATCCCTCTTGTGTCACTTTCCATGCTGTTATTGTGATTGTGGCTCAACTGTTTACACCTCTTACAGACTACATGCGCTGTGAGAGAGGAAGCACTTTTTTTCTACTCCTTGCTCTGTAGCCAGGGCCCAACACAGGGTCTGGCCTGAAATACCGCTTAAACAGAGATTTGCAAATTAAGTGTTAAATCTTGAGGAAATGAGTTTTACTTTGGAATGCTGTGCTAACTTTAAGGAAATAGAAAGAGGAAGAAGCCTGAGATTCCTTTGTATAAAAAGGAAGGAAAATGCAGATGTCACCGTCTGAATATCTTAGACATGCTAAATGAAAGTAAGGAATGAGGAAGGCCTGGAAGATTGGGTAGAGAGGGATGGAAGTGGTCACGATGCTTTGTATGAGGAGCTGCACAGGGGTTTAACTGTCTGCTTAATTAAAAGATATGAGTATTTACATGGTCAACCATATTCCATGATGTACCTAAAGGTATTCTGAAAATTTTTCTCCAAAGGCATACTAAAATGAGAGAAATAGATATTTGGTTAAAAATTAGAAGACCTTTTTAAAAATTGCTGAAAACTTTTTAATATCCATTTTTATCATTTATTTGATGAATTATTAAGTTTTCATAACCAGACTGACCAAGCAGTTTTTAGACACTAAAAGATGCCCTGCATCATTCCTGATTTATAGTTTCTAGAACTATCATTATTGTTTAGCATTTACAGTCCAATGGGAGACCCCTTAACATGCTAGCTTGGTCAGTTAATCAAAAAGGCTTAATAAAGAGCAAAATCATTAAAAGGCGAAATATGCACCTTACATTTTTTTTTTTTAAGATTTATTTATTTTAGAGAGAGAGAGAGAGAGAGATAGAGAGGAAGCACAAGCACATGTGAATATGAGGGGAGATGGGGGAGGGGCAGAGGGAGAGAGAATCCCAAGCAGACTCTGCTCTGAGCGCAGAACCTGACATGAGACTCCATCTCACGGTCCTAAGATCATGGCCTAAGCTGAAATCAAGAGTCAGATGCTTAACTGACTGAGCCACCCAGGCACTCCTTCACATGTTCTATTTTTAATTCAAAATCAAGAGCTTAGAGTAAAGCTTACTTATTAGGAACATAGGTTCTGAAGCCAAACTGTCTGGTGTATCACTTATTAGCTGTGTGATCTCAGCATATTACTCTCTCCATCTCAATTTCCTCATCTGTAAAATGGGAATGAAAAATTGTGTACCTCTCAGGACTATCATGAAGTTAGCTAGCAATGAAAACAAATTAAAAACAAATTAGGACAGGTCCTGGCATGTGGTGATTTCTTAACAAATGTTAATTATTGTTGCATAAACCATGAACAGTATAAAATATTTAGTTGTGATTTAAAGTGAAACAAGAACTTAAAGACATTAACCAAGCAAGAGGAGTGCATAACTTAAAGATTTTTCCAAAATTTTTATAATGTTTTGTAGCACATTTTGTAGTATTTTGTAGCATATCATCAATTGTTAAAGCAAATTGCTTTTTCAAAGCAATAATGTTTTTATAATAAGAATTCATTATGACACTCTTTTCAACTTGTATGTATACTTCCTACAGTGTTCTCTCTCCTACAGCTGATCTGAGAGTATATTTGCTGTTGGGAAGAGTGAATTCTTTTTGCTATTGGGAAGGGTAAATTCTTTTTGTCCATATCCCCAGACAACCCTCTTCCACTTTTTGAAAAAGGGCAATCTTTCCTCCATGTTTCTATAAATTGCCTCAGTGTGCCAAAAGCCCCAGGATGGCAACTGAGGAGTCAATTAGGAAAATTAGTGTTGGTGTCACACACACACACAAAAAACAAGTGAAAGACTCTGAGTATTAGATTTAAAAAAATTCTTTTGAAATTCTTACGGTTTGCCTTTCTCTGTTTTTATCTTATTTTATTTTTCCTTCTCTTCCACTATGATCATTTGCTTTGTTTCTTAAATTATACATATGAGTGAAATAATATGATATTTGTCTTCCTCTAACTGACTTATTTAGCTTAGCATTATATACCCTAGCTCCATCCACATCACTGAAAATGGCAAGATTTTATTCTTTTCAATGACTGAGTAATATTCCATTGTGTATATATACACCACATCTTCTTTGCCCATTCACCTGTTGATGGGCTCTTTCCATAATTTGACCATTGTTGATAACGTTGCTATAAACATCTAGGGGCATGTGCCCCTTTGAATCAGTATTTTGTATCCTTTGGGTAAATACTTAGTAGTACAAACACTGGATCATAGGGTAGCTCTATTTTTAACTTTCTTTTTTTTAGGGCTTTATTATTATTACTGTTTTTATTAACATATAATGTATTATTTGTTTCAGGGGTACAGGTCTGTGACTCATCACTCTTACACAATTCACACTGCTCACCATAGCACATACCCTCCCCAATGTCCATCCTCTAGCCACCCATCCCTCCCACCCCCCCTCCCCTCCAGGAACCCTCAGTTTGTTTCCTGAGATTAAGAGTCTTTTATGGTTTGTTTCCCTCTCTGGTTTCATCTTGTTTTATTTTTCCTTCCCTTCTCATGATCCTCGGTCATGTTTCTCAAATTCCTCATATCAGTGAGATCATATGATAATTGTCTTTCTCTGATTGACTTATTGCACTTAGCATAATACCCTCTGGTTCCATTCACATCATTGCAAATGGCAAGCTATCATTTTTGATGGCTGCATAATATTCCATTTGTGTGTGTGTGTGTGTGTGTGTGTGTGTGTGTGTGTGTGTGTGTGAGAGAGAGAGAGAGAGAGAGAGAGACATCTTCTTTGTCCATTCATCTGTTGATGGATATCTAGGTTCTTTCCATAGTTTGGTTATTGTGGACATTGCTGCTATAAACATTGGGGTGCAGGTGCCCCTTCGGATCACTACATTTGTATCTTTGGGGTAAATACCCAGGAGTGAGATTGCTGGGTTGTGGGTAGCTCTATTTTCAACTTTTGAGAATGACTGAACAGGTTGCATTCCCATCAGTAGTATAGAAGTGTTCCCCTTTCTGTGCATCCTCATTGACATTTGTTGTTTTTTATGTTGTTAATTTTAGCCATCTGACAGGTGTGAGGTGGTATCTCCTAGTTTTGATTTGTATTTCCCCGATAATGAATGATGTTGAGCACACATCTTCTCATGTGTCTGTTAGCCATCTGTATGACTTCTTTGGAAAAATGTCTATTCATGTCTTCTGCCCATTTCTTAACTGGATTATTTGGTTTTTGGATGTTGAATTTGATAAGTTCTTTATAGATTTTGGATACTAACCCTTTATTAGATATGTCATTTGCAAATATCTCATCCCAATCTGAATGTTGCTTTTTAGTTTTGTTGATTATTTCCTTCACTGAGCAGAAGCTTTTTATCTTGATGAAGTCCCAATAGTTCCTTTTTGCTTTTGTTTCCCTTGCCTCTGGAGACATGTTTAGTAAGAAGTTGCTAAGCCTGATGTCAAAGAGATTGCTACCTGTGTTTGCTAGGATTTTGATGGTTTTCTGTCTCACATTTAGGTCTTTCATCCATTTTAAATTTATTTTTGTGCATGGCATAAGAACATGGCCCAATTTCATTCTTTTGGATGTTGCTGTACAGTTTACCCAACACCATTTGTTGAAAAGACTGTCTTTTCCCCATTGGATATTCTTTCCTCCTTTGTCATAGATTAGTTGCCCATTTAGTTGTGGGTCCATTGCTGAGTTCTCTATTCTGTCCCATTGATGTATGTCTCTGTTTTGGTGCCAGTACCATACTGTCTTGATGACTACAGCTTTGTAATAGAGCTTGACATCTGGTATTGTGATGTCTCCAGGTTTGCTTTTCTTTTTCAAGATTGCCTTGGCTATTTGGGGGTCTTTCGTGGTTCCATACAAATTTTAGGATTGTTAGTTCTATCCCTGTGAAAACTGCTGGTGGTATTTTGATAGGGATTGCATTAAATGTATATATTGCTTTAGGTAGTATAGATATTTTAACAATATTTGTTCTTCCAATCCACAAGCATGGAATGTTTTTCCATTTCTTTGTGTCCTCTTCAATTTCTTTCATAAGTATCCTATAGTTTTCAGAGTACAGATCTTTCACCTCTTTGTTTCAGTTTTTTCCTAGGTATCTTAGGGATTTTGGTGTAATTATAAATGGGATTGATTCCAATTTCATTCTTTTGGATGAATTGATTGCTTAACCAACTGAGCCACCCAAGAGCCCCAACTGATATTTCTTTAGAGAGTCACAGATTGTGTCCACAATAAGTCAAATAAAATCAATAAGTTTTCTCATGTATAAAAACATTCTACGTGTTAGAATAGCAAGACCATATTAATGACTCACTATTCCTTTTCCAAGCTGATGCTGGGTTTGGCTTCACTCAACCATGTGCAAATACATACATGTAAGTATATGTACACGACAAACACCTATCTGCAAAATGACTAATATAAACACAGGTCTGCAAAATGACATTTCTCAGGCCTCCCTCAAATTTAATTTTATATGCTCTCCCTGGCTGGCTACATCCATCACCATGGCTTTATCTCTCAATGCTCACTAATGATCCCTCCATCTATCCCTCCTGTCCAGACCTGCTCCAACTGGCTTCCTGTGTACCACACTGGAACCTTTGTCCAAATGGTTGTAAAAGCCAGAAAACTGGGCTCATTCGTCTTCTTGACCCTTTTACCCAACCGATCCAAAGCTGTATGGATTTTACTGCAGAAATAACCTAAAATCCTTCTTCCATTCTGATTTTTTACCACCACTGCCTAATATAGACCCTTATTACCTCTCTACTGGGTCCATCCTCCCAAAACAATAGCCACTCATACTGGTCTCCCTGCCCTAGTCTCCACTCTATTTGATCCATTCTCCACAGCATCATCCGAGCAATGTCTTTAGAAGTTAATTGCAATCATGTCATTCCAGGCCTCAAAACTTTTCAGTGGCTCTCCACTGTTTATAATTTAAATTCACATTTCTAAGTGTGGTTTCTAAAACTCTTCACGATTCTGCCCTGTCTACTTTTAGAGCAACGCCTTCCGCCCTTCACTGCAGCTGTTCTGATCCTCTTGCCATTCCCTGCGTACACCCTACTTGCTTTCATCCACCCATTCAACTATTCGTCAAGTGCTTCCTCTGTGCCAGGCACTAGTTCATGCATGGGGTTTCCAGCAGCAGATGCCCAAGTCTCTGCCCTAACAGAGGTTACATGCTGGGCTTTTTCATAGTCTGTTCCTTTGCACTGTCCAGTTTTCCTCCTCGAGTGCCAACTCCCCACCCCTCATCTGTCTGGCAAATCCTACTCTACTTCAGGACTCAGCCTATTCACTAGATATCTTGCAAGGCTACCTGGACCTCTCACTCACATCTACCAGTTGGATATTCCTGCTTCAGGAAATGAACTCGAGGAGGGTATGGGCTTTCCTTGTGCACAGCTGCATGCTTAGTGCCTAGAACAGTGCTGGACATATAGTAAGTTTTTAATGAATATTTATCAAATAAATCATACCTACCAAAATCCATGCCCATTTATGGATTTATTTCTGAGACCACAACCTTGTGAGTTCCTAATGGTCAGAAACATATCTAATTCACCTCTTTACCTCTGCTGCTTACCACAGTGCCTGCTATACTCTTAGCAACCAATAATGGCAGACCTAGGCCATCCAGATTTACATGAAGAAAACCAAAGAATCAATTCACTGGGGAAAATGTTGTGATGGATTAGTACTATCTAATCTCTGGGGTGGAAAAGGGGAGTGGAGTATAAATGTTAAATACAGAACTCTAGGAATAAGTCATGCTGTCTGTTTTGCAAAGTGGTAGGGAGACACATAGAAATAGGACAGATTTTAAAATGTTGATGTACTTATGTATTTAATGAGAGGTTCCAGCAAAATGCTGTGGTAGCAGGGTAGGGAGGGTACTTGGGAAGGTTTCTTGGAAGAAAAGCCAGCCCTTGAAGGGCTTCCTTAGGTTAGCATTGCCAGATAAAACACGGGACTGCCAGTTAAATTAGAATTTCAGATAGAAAAACAAGAACTGTGTATAAGTATGTCCTGTGTGGTATTTGGAATACACTTACACTAAAAATGCCTTGATTATCTAAAATCCAAATTTAACTGGGCCTCCTGTATTTTTATTTACTAAATTTGGCAACTCCTCCTCAGGTATATGGAATAGCTTGAGAACAAGAAGGGCAGGGACAGGAAAGTACAGAGAGAATGGCGAGTTGTCCAACACAGTTGCAGCCTCGTGGGTTTGGTGGACAGAGAAAAGAGGAAGTTATGAAAGATATTGCCAGGGAAGTAATGGGGCCAGATCACAGAGCCTTTTGAATGACCTTGATTTGTCAAAGAAAAAATATGATGTCATCCTGGGAACTTATGTTCAGCAATGAAACAGAGACTATATCCTTTATGAAAAATTGAGTGTACACATAAATTTTTATGCACATAACTCATGCCTCCTTGGGGACTTACTGTTAACACTGGTTATATGAATTCTAAACACATCGGGTACCATACAGAGCTTGCCTTTAAATGGAAAAAGATATATTTTGGGGAAGTTAAATTAAATGTTTACATGTAACCAAGAATGGCTATTGACATTAAACGTTTTTCTAAACAAATTTCTAATGTAGATAGTGACTTATAGACATTAAATTAAGATGAAACAGGCAGGGAAAGAATAAGTTATGATCTTATTTCTCCACTAAGTGTTGGTTTAAGTGAGATTTTTAAATCATGTATTTAGAAAATGAGCACATCAGAATGCTGGCCCTCTGAATCACATAAAATTAATGATTAAAAATTAATACATATTTATTATGTATTAGGTACCCTAACCAGTACAGAATCTCTTTAAAACAAATCATTCAGATTAACCATGGTTAAAAACAAATTAGCGATTTCTTTTTTTCTACTATATAAATACCAATATTTATATTTTTCAATGCTTGCAATTAAGCTCTGAAAAAGAATTCATATGCCATATTTAGAAATCACTTAAAAACGTCTAAGCATTGAGAAATATTTTCTGTGATTTAAAAAATATATATATAAAAAGTCATTTTTGAGCAATTAGGGAAATTTGAATATGGACTGGACATTATTAGATGATAATAAGGAATTATTTTATTGTTGTAGGGTGTATAATACCTGTGGTTAAGTTAATAATAAAATCCTTTTTTCTGTTAGAGGCATATGTTCAAGTATTATAGGTGCAATGACACAATGTCAGGGATTTGCCCTTAAAATACTCCACCTTAAAAAAATACATGTGAAGTAGATGAAACAAAGCTCCCAAAATGTTAGATAATTGTTGAAGTGGGGTGATGGGTACTGGGGGGCTCAGTATATGATTCTATTTCAATGTATGTTTGAACATTTCCATAATAAGAGGTCCTTTTTATGAGTAAATAATTTCTTTGAAAGTATATCATATAATAACTTATATCTTTCTAATTCATATTTAGAATATATTTATATATGTTATATATATTCTCTTGGGACTGCTTAATAAAGCAATTGAGCATGTATATCTTATTAATGATCACTCACATTGACTGAGTACATTCCATGGACCAGGCATTGTGCTTAGTGATTACCACGCAATATTCATTTAACGTTTGCAAAGATCATTTGATCTAGGCTTGATTAGTACCCCCATTTTACAGATGGAGAAACTGAGTCTTGAAGAGTTGCACAATTCTCACCCTGTGCCTGTGTTGGGATCTCAAATCAGACTGCCAGCTCTGAAGTCTGTATGTTTAGCCATTACTATACCACCAGGTAGACAAGAAGGAATATAAACATACTCACAATACATAGTATAATGAGAAGAATGTGGGAAATTGCTCACATGTTTCTTCCTTGCTACAGTCACGTGGCTTGGGGCCAGCCGTGATCAGCAACTTCCCTGCATGGGTTGGCTGTTGTTTGAAGTGGAAGAGGGGAAAGATGTTGCTGTCAGACAAAGGAGGAGAAGCAAAGAGAACCGACAGAAGTCTCCCCTCATTGACAACAGCAGTTCTGCAACTGTTTTTTTTTTTTCTAGAACACAAAATAACTAAAATGCACAATTTGCCTTTCTTGTGCCTTCTGACGCCTGATTCTATTTTGCAGGACTTCGCCTTGGTTTTCAATCATTCGTCAGGCAGTGGCTCCTGTTTGGCGCAGGCAGCGGGAGGGAGAGGTGGGGTGGGGGCGCAGTTGAGGGGGTAGCCGGGAGAGAGAGGCGAGCTAGGAGGACGCACATCCTACAAGTGAGGAACTGGCACAGCTGCAGCCCTGTGAGACCCCGCCCCATGAGCTCATCCCCTGGCAGTGCAAATTAGGATGACATAATGTTTCTGGAGAGCTCCTTCCAGCCCACTGCAGCGGGAGCGCTCTTGCTTTTCCTGAGCACAGGAAAAATTAGCATCGGTATTTCTAGCTGTTCCTGAGGAAATGGCATTTTATTCAAAGGTGTCATGGGAAACATAACACATCACCTGCATTAGTATCAGCTCCTGCATCAAAGGAAAACAGAGCTTATCAGTAAATAAGTCATTAATTACTGCACTTATCAGACTGCTGAAGGTAACGAGCATTCTTCAAAAACAGGGTCCAACTGCAATGGCGAGAGAGAGTGTCTGTGTTTCTTCAAAGTCTTTAGCCCAAGAGTATAAAAAATTAACTACGGCAATAATATTAAATAATAGTAATGATCATTATCGCTTATTTAGCTCTTGCTGTATGCTAGGAACTATGCTAAATGTTTTCCATATATTATCTAATTTAGTTCCTACTATAACCTTACAGAGTACACATAACCCTCTATCCCCACCACACACACACACACACACACACACACACACACAGACACACACACACACATACACACACTTACAGAAGAGGAAACAGGCATGGAGAGGTAGGTAATCTGCCAAGGTCAGACAGCAGCAACTGGCAAAGCCAGCTGGACCCTGGTCCAAAGCCTGCACTGCTAATCACTATGCTACATTGCTCTACAGGCCACAGTACAGCTCTGCAGGAGGCATGGCAATGTTTAATAACAACTTAGTAAAAAAGAGAAGAAAGTATTGTTTCTACCAAGAAACTATAGGTGACTAAAGCTGGGATGTCTTCTATGCCCAGCATTTTTCATTGCGGTGGACAAATGAAACACACACACCATTAGACACCCAGCTTGTAAAGGGAAAAGGCACGGAGAGTAATATTTATTAAGAGCCTGGCATGAAATAGAAAAATTACATATTGGTCTCTGCCCCTGGTTCCTAGCTCAGAGCTCCTAAAACTGTAACTGCTTAAGTCATAAGATCTTGCATTAGGAGCATCTTTTGTTCTCATTAGTCCTTGACCCTGGTTCCTGACACAGATTCCTAAACCCTTTAGAATTTCCTGGATGACAGGAATGTTTTTTGTCCTAATGAGGTGACTATTGATGGGCTCTTGGATGAGGGTTGGTCACCAGAAAGACTAAGCAATGACAAGAAGCTTGGAATTTTTAGTCCCCCTCACCCAGGCTTCAGAGAGGGGAGAGGGGCTGGAAATGGAGTTAACAATTGATCATTCCTATGTGGTGAAACCTCCATAAAAATCCCCAAAGCTTTCATTTCTTTTGATGGCTGCATAGTATTCCATTGTATATATATACCACATCTTCTTTATCCATTCATCTGTTGATGGAAATGAAATCTTACCATTTGCGACGACATGGATGGAACTAGAGCGTATTATGCTTAGCGAAATAAGTCAACTGGAGAAAGACAACTATCACATGATCTCCCTGATATGAGGAAGTGGAGATGCAATGGGGGTGGGGGTTAAGGTGGTAGGAAAAGAAAAAAATGAAACAAGATGGGATCGGGAGGGAGACAAACCAAAAGAGACTCTTAAGGTCATAAAACAAACTGAGGGGGGTGGGGGGGAGAGGGGTTGGGAGAGGGTGGTGGGTGGCGGGGTTACATTATATGTTTAAATAAAAAAGCTTAAAAAAAGAGAGACTAAAGGAGCATAAACAAATAAACAAACAAATAAAAAAACAAAAAAAAATCCCCAAAGCATGAGGTTCAGAGAGTTTTCAGGTTCGTGAACACACAACGATGCTGGGAGAATGGTGCATCCTGAAAGATCATGGAATCTCCTTGCCCCTTCCCACATGCCTTGTGCTACCTGTCTCTTCCATCGGTGTCCTTTAAGGGATCTTTTTATAATAAATAGTGAGTAAACTGTTTTTCTGAGTTCTGTGAACTGCTTTAGCAAGTGAATCAAACCCGAGGAGAGGGTTGTGGGAACCTCTAATTTATAGCGATTGGTCAGAACTTATGATTGGTATCTGAAGTAGGGCCTGGGGGCAGTGTTGTGGAGCTCTGAATACCCATGGAGGAGAAGAGAAGGTGGGATGAAAAGTACTAAAAGGTAAGGATATGTAGCATAGTGGTTGTGGGAGAGGAGCTCTAGGTCTTCAGGATTTAGACTTGGGTATAAACTCTATTACAAAGGCTAGGTGGCCTTGTACAATAGACACAAAGGCTTTGAGCCTCAATTTCCACGTCTATAAAATAATGTGATAATAAACTTATCATAGATTCACTGTAAGGA
Source organism: Taxidea taxus jeffersonii (assembly GCA_003697995.1). Classification (NCBI taxonomy): domain Eukaryota; kingdom Metazoa; phylum Chordata; class Mammalia; order Carnivora; family Mustelidae; genus Taxidea; species Taxidea taxus. Next base: position 48,661 of record RCUC01156225.1, read on the forward strand.
TCAAGTAACACAATCTACAGTTCTGAGTCCAGTGCCTGATAGACAGTAAGAGCTTGATGGGTAGGTAATGACTAAGGACAGGGACCTAGAATCCCCCTCCCCGTCATGATACCTGAAACCTGGCATCTTCCCGGGTCACACTTGCTGGATTAAATAGGAGCCTATTACTTTTCTGTGAAGTTGGGGGTGGGGAGAGGACTTTCTCCCAAATCCCTTTTCATTCACAGTCCACCCCCTCTCAAGCATTTTCCTTCCAATGCTGGTTGCAGAATGGGGAAGCACCATCTGGCTGGCAGGTAACTGAGCGCTTCAGCTCAGCTGTAGCACTGATCCTTGATGGGAAATACACTCATGGCTCTGGGGGATTCCAGTTGGAGAGAGAATCTATTCTCTATGGGTGAGATTTCATGAAATCTAGGATGATTACGTATAATGAAATCTCATCCATGGAGAATAGATTCTGATTACTACTAGAGCCCCCTCCCCGAGCCTGGATGGAATTTCTGATGGGTCTTATCACAGAGAATCATCTGGACGGTGACTTATCTGTGTCCAAGACATCTCTCCATAAAAGTACACGCCCAGTTCTAACCCTTATTAAATAAATCATGTAGTTGCTATTACCAGCACCAAAATCTGTGCCATAGGATGCCGGGAACAGAAACTCCTGGGGAGATGCTAAGCTGGCACCAAGAAAGGAACTTGGCAAGGAAGTAGACTTAAAATATATAATTCCTAGGAAAGCATTTCTTCTCTTACATTTCAAAGGAGAAATACATATGCATCCAGAAAATATTGTTTGTACACTTCATGACTATGTCTGAAATCACGCTGTATGAGTGTGGCGATCCTTCACAATAGTTGTAAATTCAGCTAATTGTGGTCCCAGGGGATAGAGTATAATAATTACCAAATGTAAAACATATTTTTAATTTCTAAGAAAGAGGTTAGATTTTTTTTTTCTCTGTGAGAGCATCTAGTTCCCCACCTTTTCAAACTGGATGTTTTCAAACAACATTACTTCTGAACTTTGCCCTGGCACAGTAAAGTCGGTGGTTTATATTTGGAAGTTAATCTCTGGAATGAAATAGAAAACCACTTGAGCAATACCAGTTGAATTTATTACAAATTGGTAAATGAAAGGTGTAATATGAACGCTTCGTAGGTCCAAGTTTTGATTTTTTTATTGAGTATAACTGACATATAACATTATATCAGTTTCAGGTGTACAACATAATAATTTGATATTTTTATATACTGGGGAATGATCACCACGGTAATTCCAGTTACTCAATTTCTATACAAAGTTACAATTTTTTTTCTTTTTTTGCTTGTGATGAGATTTTTTTTTTTTTAAGATTTTATTTATTTATTTGACAGAGAGAGAGATCACAAGTAGGCAGAGAGGCAGGCAGAGAGAGAGGGGGAAGCAGGCTCCCTGCTGAGCAGAGAGCCAGATTTGGGGCTCGATCCCAGGACCCTGGGATCACGACCTGATCCAAGGGCAGAGGCTTTAACCCACTGAGCCACACAGGTGTCCCGTGATGAGAACTTTTAAGATTTATTCTCTTATCAGCTTTCAACTAAGCACTACCGTATTTATGCATTACATCCCCATGACTTACTTTACAATTGAAAGTTCGTACCTCTTGATCCCCTTCACTTCTTCTAGCCAGTCCTCTACACCCCCCCCCTTTCTGGCAACCACCATTCTGTTCTCTGTATCTGAGTTTTGTTTTGTTTGTTAACTTGTTTTGTTTTTTTAGATTCCACTAAAAGTGAAATCATATGGTGTTTGTCTTTCTCTGACTTATTTCACTTAGCATGATACATCCACCTTGTAAAAAATGGCAATATTTCATTCTTTTTTTTATGGTGAAGTAATATTCCATGATATGTGTGTGTGTGTGTGATATACACTTAAGCAGCTTCCATATCTTGGCTATTGTAAATAATGCTGCATGCACTAAACATAGGGGGTACATATATCTTTTTGAATAGTGTTTTTGTTTTCTTCAGATAAATACCCTGAAATTGAATTGCTGGATTATATGCTTGTTCTATTTTTAGTTTTTTTAAGGAACTTCCATACTATTTTCTATAGTGGCTGCACCAATTTACATTCCCACCAACAGTGCACGAGGGTTCCCCTTTCTCTACATCCTCACCAACACTTACTTCTTCTCTTTTTGGAAACAGCCATTCTAACAGGTATGAGGTGATATCTCATTGTGGTTTTGATTTGCATTTCTCTGATGATTAGTGATGTTGAGCATCTTTTCATGTACATGTTGGCCATCTGTGTGGCTTCTTTGGGAATATGTCTTTGCAGCTCCTCTGCCAATTTTTAATTCAAATTAGTTGTTTTTTGTTTGTTTGCTTGTTTTGGTTTGCTCTTGAGCTGTATAAGTTCCTTATATAGTGTAGATATTAACCTTTTATTGGACATATGTTTGTGAATACTTTCTCCCATTCAGAGGGTTGCCTTTTCATTTTGTTGATGCTTTCCTCTGTGTAGAAGCTTTTCAGCTTAAAGCACTCCATTTGTTTATTTTTTGCTTTTGTTGCCTTGGCTTTTGAAGACAGATCCAAGAAATCATTACCAAGACCTATGTGAAGAAATTTACTGCCTGTGTTTTCTTCTAGGATTTTTATGGTTTTAGGCCTTACATTTAAGTCTTTAATCCATTTTGAGTTAATTTTGTATATGGTGGACAGTAGTCTAATTTCATTTTTTTGCATGTGATTGTCTAGCTTTCCCATTTATTGAACAGACAGTCCTTTCTTCATTGCATTTTCTTGTATGGGTTTATTTATGGGCTCTATACTCTGTTCCATTGACCTGTATATCTCTTTTTATGCCAATATCATACTGTTTTGATTACTACAGTTTTGTAGTATAGCTTGAAATCAGGGAGTGTGATGCCTGCAGTTTTGTTCTTCTTTCTCAAGACTGGCTTGGCTCTTTGGGGTCCTTTGTGGTTCTATACAAAATTTAGGATTGCTCTATTTCTGTAAAAAATTCCATTGGAATTTTGATAGGGATTACATTGAATCTGTCACAGCTTTGGATAGTATGAACACTTTAACGATTTAATTCTTCTAATCCATGAGACTGGAATATTTTTTCATTTATTTGTATCTGTTAATTTCTTTCATCTATACCTCATAATTTTTCAGCATACAGGACTTTCACTTTCTAGATGAAATTTATTGCTAGGTATTTTATTCTTTTTTTTTTTTAAAGATTTTATTTATTTATTTGACAGATAGAGATCACAAGTAGGCAGAGAGGCAGGCGAGGGGTGGGGGGAGGCAGGCTCCCTGCAGAGCAGAGAGCCCGATGTGGGGCTCGATCCCAGGACCCTGGGATCATGACCTGAGCCGGAGGCAGAGGCTTTAACTCACTGAGCCACCCAGGCACCCCTATTTTATTCTTTTTAATAAGATTGTAAATGGGATTATTAATTTCTTTTGCTGATAGTTATTATTTAATAAGAATGCAATAGATTTTTTTATATTGATTTTTTTATCCTGCAACTTTACTGAATTTGTTTTGGTAGAGTCTTTAGGGTTTTCTATATATAAAATTATGTTGTCTGCACAGTTTGACTTCTCCCTTTCTAATTTAAATGCGTTTTTTCTTTTTCTCACCTAGTTTCTCTGGCTAGGACTTCCAGTACTATTTTGAATAAAAGTGATGACTTTCTATAGTATTATTCCTTTTTCATTATCTTTATTTTGGTATCTACTCTAGATTTTTGCTTTGGGGTTACCATGAGGCTCACATATAACAACCTATGTATTATAGTCTGTTTTATATTGATAGCAAGTTAGGTTTATATGCCTTCTAAAACTCTACATTTTTACTACCCTCCCCTCTACATTTTATGTTTTTGATATCACATTTTACATCTTTTTTTTTTTTTTGGTGTATCTCTTAATTAATTATTGTGGTAATAGTTATTTTTACTACTTTTGTCTTTTAACCTTCATACTAGCTTTATAAGTGACTAAGCCACTATCCATAACAGTGAGATTTATACTTTCACATGTGTTCTTGTAATTAGTGCCTTTTCTTTTCAGGTTAAAGAAGCCCCTTTGACATTTCTTGTAAGACTGGTTTCATGGTGATGAGGCCCTTTAGGTTTCACTTGACTGGGAAACTTAACTCTCTTTCAATTCAGAATGATAACCTTGCCAGGTAAGTATTCTTGGTAGGAAGTTTTTTTCCCTTCAGAAATGTGAATATGTCATAGCACTCTCTTCTGACTTGAAACGTTTCTGCTGAGAAATTGCCTTATAGGTTGATGTGGGTTCTCTATACAAAACAAGTTGTTTTTTTCTTGCTGCTTTTAAGATTCTCTCTTTATGTGGGACGCCTGGGTGGCTCAGTTGGTTAAGATTCTCTCTTTATGTTTAAAGTCTGACATCTTAATTATAATGTGTCTTGTGTGGATATCTTTGGGTTCATCTTATTTAGAATTCAACGGGTTCCTGGTTATGGATGTCTATTTCCAAGGGTAGGCAAGTTTTCTGCCATTATTTCTTCAAATAAGTTTTTTGCTCCTTTCTTTCTCTCTTCTACTTCTGGGACTCCTATAATGTGAATGTTTTTCCTTTTGATGTTGTCCCACAGGTCCCTTAAACTCTTTTCACTTGTTAAACATTTTTTTTTTCTTCTTCTTGCTCTATTTGGGAAGACTGCCCTGTCTTTTAGATCATTGATCCTTTCTTCTGCTTCATCTATTCTGTTGTTGAACTCTTCTAGTGTATTTTCAGTTCAGTTATTATATTCTTCAGCTCTGTGACTTCTCTTTGATACTTACTTATATTTTCTATTGCTCTGCTGAAGTTATCACCATGTCCATCCATTCTTCTCTTAAGTTCAGTGACATCTTTATGACCATTGTTTTGAGCTCTTTATCACATAAATTACTTACATCCATTTCATTAAGGTTTTTTTTTTTTGAGATTTTATTCTTTCACTTGGAATATATTCCTCTGTTTCCTCATTTTGCTTGACTCTGTGTTTGCTTCTATGTATTAAGTGAAATGGTTACTTCTTCCAGTATTGAAGGAGTAGCTTTGTGTAGGAGATGAAATATTATTCAACCTTGCCCTAGCTCTTGGTTGTCTCTCAAACCTTTGTGATTGTCTAAACAGCCAGATTTAGTCTTGATAGGTCTCAGCTGCTGACAGTTTCAATGTTCTAAAGGAAGGAATCTCAGCATCTAGTTTTAGGCTAATTGGAAGGCAGACCTCCAGGCAGCTGCTTTTAAAATGTGCAGTCATAAACCCTGCTGGCCTCCAGACCAGGTGATCTGGAAGTGTCTTCTGCATGACAGTTCCAATAATTGGAGGTCCTTGAGTGGATAAACTCCTTTTTGAAAGGCACCAGCGAGCCATAGTGAGGCTGAGGAAGAACACAAAAGATGGTGTCCTATTGCCTACTTTGCCTGACAGTACCTCTGTAACCTCTAGATGTGTAAGAAACCCAAAGACTGCCCTTTAGACTGAAGCTCCAGGAGAAGTAAACTCACAGCTTTTTTTTTTTTTTCCTAGAAAACTGGGGGTGTGTTTCAGTCTGCTGTCTATGCAGTGCTCTGGGGTGGTAGCCTGCCAAGAACTGTCTCTCCAATTGTTATAGTCACACGGGACCCAGGAATGCAAGAGCCCCTGGCCACCAGAGCCAGGTGATAAAGGAATGTCCCCTATGTGGACTCTGCATGCCTGCTGGCTTTAGCAGAAAAGGAAGTAGAGGCCAGAGTGCACCACCAGCTTTTGCAAGATAGTGGGAGAATGCAGAGCTCCCTGGCTTTGACAAGGCAGTGAGAGTGCAGTACCTATGTAAGTCCTCCAGGGCCAGCAAGTAGAGGGGGAATGCAAAAATGGTGTTTGTCAGGGCCTCTGTCCCTGAAGAGACTCTCAGTAGGCCCCTGCTCCTCTAACAGATGCTTAAAATTAGCAATTGAATCTCCTTCACACATATTCTAGGCACTGTTTCTTTAGTGCTGGGCCCTCAGGCAAGTTAGTTTGTGTGGGAGTCCTTTCAGAACAGCATCTTCATCCCCTACAACCCTTTGGTTTTCAAAGACAAACATTTTGGGGTCTTGTCTCTCTGATGCAAGTTCCAAGTGTTGGGATACCTGAGGCGCAAACCTCTTACTCCTCAGGGAGAAGCCCTGGATTTGTGAGGTTCATCCTGACTGTGGGTTGTGGTGCCAGAGGTAGGGTTTGGGTGAGATTTTGCCTCTTCTACCTGTTTTGATGTGGTCCTTTTTTTTTTTTTTTAAAGATTTTATTTATTTATTTGACAGACAGAGATCATAAGTAGGCAGAGAGACAGGCAGAGTGAAGGAGGGGGAAGCAGGCTCCCTGCTGAGCAGAGAGCCCGCTGTGATCCCAGGACCCTGAGATCATGACCTGAGCCAAAGGCAGAGGCTTTAATCCACCGAGCCACCCAGGCACCCCACCATGTGGTCCTTTTATCGTTTGTTCTGATCACACTACTCAGCTAATTTTCAGGTCTTTTCTCAATTGTTCCAGATTTGGATGTATATTTGGTATGTTCATGTGAGGAGGGAAGTTCAGGATCTTCCTATGCTGCCATCCTGGACCCCCTCAAGTCTGTGTTAAACTCTGAAGAAACGAGTAGAATACTATAATTTAATAAATGGACCTGACTTCTTAAGAACCTTATTTTGAATGTTTACATTTGGAGAAAAATGTCTTCATTTTTAGTATTTTTTTTTTTTTTTTTTACCTGAAAGAAGCCAGTCTAAGAGATAGTGGGTTACACCCAATTTGCTTTAAAGTAGTTGTTTTCTTATGGCAGCTAACAATCTCTGTTTGGAGCTGGAATGGCCATCTGTCTCTACCTGTTGTAAACAGATTCCATCTCTAGATGGACAACATTCACTGTTTCATAATCCATATCAGCATTTGGGGAACTTAATGTTAATAAAAATTTCTCTTGTTAAATGCTTGCCATTACTTAAAATGCTTGCCATTTAAAAACAACTAGTAGAAGTAAAAATGGTGGTTTTTCTTAACAAAAGAATCAGGTATATGTCAAATTAACTCCTGCTAACACAGCATGCTAAGAAATGGTATGTGTGGTTATTTAGATACTCAGTTAACAATGCTATATACACACAGTCAATTTTTAAAGAACTGGATTATATAATGATGTATTTAACCCCAAAATATGGTAAACACTTAAAAAGAAAGATTCTGATGAGATTTCAACACTTCAAAATCATTTCTATAAATTTTAACTATTGTTGCTTTTTAGATGTATGGAAGTAGGTATGGAGTATTCTAGCATTCAGGAGTAACTGAATGCTAGACAGCTGGATAATATCAAGTTAATGGGAGTTGTTACTATGTACATTTTCCCTTTATATAGTGTTTTAGGCTGACCCAAATGCCTGTAACCAAGGAAAAATTAAGAATGAAACACAAACAGTAGCAAAATCTCCTATTACACTAAGGCAGGAATTTTCCAAAATTACAAAAATGAATAGCCCCATTCACACGAGCAATAATGTCTTCAAATGCAGGCTAAAAATATTAAGTAAAGATCAATTATATATGCATACAATGTATAAGAGTCTCCAGTTTTGCACTTTTTATCCTGCTTGGAATTCATAGGGCTTCTTGAATTGGTGCCTTTATATCTTTCATTGGTTTTGGAAGACTCATAGTTGTTATCTCTTCAAATATTACTTCTGCCTTAATCTTTCTCTTCTGTTCTCTGAAAATTCAATTACATATAGTATCCATATCCCCTTTCCTGCATTTTTCCATCCTTTTGTTCATTGCATTCTATTCCAGTTTACTAATCCCTTTTCCTATTTCTTAATTCTTCTGATATGCCTACTCATATCACCCAGCTACTGATTACCCCCCATTTATAATTAAACCAAAATAATAAGATACCTAGCAATAAAATTAACCTAAGAGGTAAAAGACCTGTACTCTCAAAACTATTAAAACACTGATGAAAGACACTTAAGATGACACAAAAAAATGAAAAGACATGCCATGCTCATGGATTTAAAGAACAAATATTGTTAAAATGTTTATACTACCCAAAGCAATTTACACATCTAATGTAACCCTATGAAAATATCAACAGCATTTTTCACAGAAGTGAACAATACTAAACATTGTGAACAAGTGAACAACCTAAAATTTGTATGGAACCACAAAAGACCCTGAATAGACAAAGTAACCTTGAAAAAGCAAAGGAATGCTTCAGGCATCACAATTCTGAACTTCAAGTTATATTACAAAGTTGTAGTAATTAAAACAGTATGGTACTAGCACAAAAATAGACACATAAATCAATGGAACAGAATAGAAAAACCCAAATGAATCCACAATTATATGGTCAATTAATCTTTGACAAAACAGGAAAGAATAGCCAATGGAAAAAAGGACTTCTTCAATGAATGATGTTGGGAAAACCGGACAGCTACATGCAAAAGAATAAAACTGGACCACTTTCTTATACTACACACAAAAATAAACTCAAAATGGATTAAAGAGTTAAATGTGGCCTAAAACCATAAAATTCCTTTAAGAAGACACAGGCAGTCATTTTTCTGACATTGGTTGTAGCAATTTTTTTCTAGATAGGTCTCCCAAGACAAGGGAAACAAAAGCAAAAAATACACTTTTGGGATTACATATAAATAAAAAGCTTCTGCACAGTGAAGGAAACAATCAACAAAAGTAAAAGACAACCTCTGAAATGGGAGAAGATATTTGCAAATGACATATTCAATAAAGGGTTGGTGTCCGAAATATATAAATAACTGATACAACTCAACAACCAAAAGATGAGTAATTAATTAAAAATGGGCAGAAGACATAAGCAGACATTTTTCTAGTAAAGACATACAGATGGCCAACAGTGAAAAGATGCTCAACATCACTCATCATCAGGGAAATGCAAATCAAAGCCAAATAACAATTGTCATTTCATACCTTTCAAAATGGCTAAAATCAACAATATAAGAAACAACAGGTGTTAGGGAGGATGTGAAGAAAGGGGAACCCTCCTGCTCTGTTAATGGGAATACAAACTGGTGCAGCCACTGTGGAAAATAGTATGGAGGTTCTTTAGAAAGTTAAAAATAGAACTCCCCGATGGTTCAACAATTGAACTCTACCCAAGGAATACAAAAATACTAATTCAAAGGGATACATGCACCCCTGTTTATTGCAGCATTATTTACAATAGCCAAATTATGGAAACAACCAAAGCATTCACTGATTGATAAGTGGATAAAGAAGATATGGTAGAAAAATGCAATGAAATACTATTAAGCCATGGAAAAGAATGAAGTCTTGCTATTTGCAATGACATGGATGAAGCTAGAGAGTATTATGGTAAGTGGAAGAACTCACTTGGAGAAAGACAAATACCGTGTGATTTCAATTACATGTGGAATTTAAGAAACAAAAGGAATGAGCAAAGGAAACGAGAGAGAGAGAGAGAGAGAGAGAGAGAGGCAAAGAATCCAACTGTGAACTATAGAGAATGAACTGATGGTTACTAGAAGGGAGGTGTGTGTGGGGATGGGTTACATAGGAGATGGGGATTAAGGAGTACACTTGTGATGAGCACCAGGTGTTGTATGGAAGTGGTGACTCACTATACTATACACCTGAAACTCATTACACTGTATGTTAACTGACTAGAATTCAAATAAAAAGTTAAAAAAATTTTTTAAGTCCCTGTGTGTGCTAATTTATTATGTAGAGCCCCATGTGTCCATTATCTATTATTTTTCTTGCTTTTTTTCAACCATACTTTCTTATCTCCTCATGATCTGATTATTATTAGTTGAGTAGTGGACATAGCATGTGAAAATCTGTAGAAATAACTTGAGACTTGATGACATTCTTTTCTTTGAAAGATGCTTTCCTTTCCTATTGGCAGGTTTAGAAACCAGGAATCTGAGATCATCTTGATTAATTTCAAGAATTAAGAGTGACTTGAATTTGAGCTTTAGGCTTGAAAGGTCATTCTATTTACAGTTCATCCTTATTCCTAATGGGAGACATTCAGTGTCTTAATCAAGAGCCTGGGGTATTTACAAGCCTCATTCCCAACTTTGGTGGATTCTAGATTCCAAGTTTTATTCTTCTCTTATACAGGGCTATCAGAAGCCCTGTTTAGTTTCTCAGCTTCTCAGTTATATCTTCCAGGACCAATAGACATCTGAGTGGAAAATTGGCCCCTCATGGCAGGCTCATCAATCTAGGATTTCTTCATTTTCCCATAATTTTGCCTTGTTAGATCTCTGGTGCTTCAAAGTGATTCCTTGTAGTATATTTTGTCCAGATTTTATTATTCTCAGTAGGAGAGTTGGTCTGAATTTTTACCGTTATAGAAATGGAAGTCCTTGTATGTAATCTACATTATAGATACCTCAGAAAACAAAAACTATATAATATATAATTACATATGTGTGTATCTATATCTATCTATAAATTGTATTTTATTTGGCTAAGGATCTAATAGCATCACTTCTTCAAACTACTCTCATACTATAGGAACCAGTATTCTTTAAGTTCTGAGCAACTGCCAACCCACTCATTTGTGACAAGTCAGCTAGTCATAGCAGAATATGAAGAAACCCTATTGATAGAATGTCAAACAAATTACCCCAAGACCAAATCACTACACAGGCAGGCCATTGCTTTTTCACATTTAGCTTTCAGGAAAGGGTGCAGGATCTAGTTCTCTGGAGACCTAGCAGCCATGTTGTGAGGACACTTAATCAGCATTATGGAGAGGCCTAGAGGCTACTGAGAATAATCCCCATTATTTTCTGGATTATTTGATACCATCATTATTTCAGAAAGTTTACCTAAAAGCTAGTTACTGAACAAAGACAGTAAGAAATGTTTTAAACACATAAGTAAATCTTAATTTTGAAGTGATATGATTATTAGTAACAAGAATTAGATATCTAGCATGTGCTTGAACTAGAACTTAAAATGTTAGGTACTTCTGATCAGAAATGGAGAAAATAAATTCCTAGATAAAACAATATCATTTTAAAAGAAATATGTTAGGTATATGTTACAGACAAAACTTTATCTTCTACAGAAATGTTGTTTAAGTTTACCTAAAATAGAAAGATGAATATCTTATAAAAATACCTTTGCAAGATTTACCATGTACACAAATTTTACAGGAATTATAGAATCACACATGATTTATAGATTCAGAGTAGGTTATTTATTGATTGTATGGCTACTCCCATCTCTATCTATTGATGGCTATCTCCCATCTAAAGCTGGTCCTCAGGGACGCCTGGGTGGCTCAGTTGGTTAAGCGGCTGCCTTCGGCTCAGGTCATGATCCCAGTGTCCTGGGATTGAGTCCCATATCGGGCTCCTTGCTCTGCGGGGAGTCTGCTTCTCCCTCTGCCTCTGCCTGCCACTCTGTCTGCCTGTGCTTGCTCCTGTGCTCTCTCTCTCTAACAAATAAATGAATAAAATCTTTAAAAAAAAAAACGTTAAAAAAAAAATAAAGCTGGTCCTCAGCCCAAGACATATCTGCTAAAAGAAGACTAAGAATCTAATTAATCATCAAGTTTAAGTTCTTCAATTCATCTCTACCATGTCTTAGATTTGTCTATCCCTCTAATTTTCTACTCTTTTCAAATAATCCTCAGTTGCTTACTTCTAGCCTCTCCTCTGTACAGAACCCCCCAATTTCAGTGAGCTCAAGAATCTTAAGTGGTTTCTGGGTACTCAGTCTGGCCTTCAGGGCTTCAACAGCTTCTCGTCTTGGGCTGCTTATTCAAAATCACTTCCCGTTACTTTTCAAATAAACCTCCACTTTATATAAGTCAATCATTTCACTATTCCCCACATGATGCTTATTTTTGCTTTTGTGATTCTCTTCCAGCTTAGATGCTTTCCCTTCTCCTGATTTATCCAAATGACACCCAAATATCAATGACCTAGAATTCTTATTTATAAGGAAAAAAGACTACCCTTTCTTGTGTATCTTCTCTGTCAAAACTGATTCATGCTTGTCATACCTTTTTTAATTATATTAAAATGCAAAAATTTGGAGTACCTTTTTTGCTAGCTTTCATTTTAACAATGGTGTTGCAAACCTACTGAGTCAGGTGTGGAATCGTAGTAAAGTGCCACTCTAAAGTGCCACTCACAAAATCTATACTGAACAAATGCCTTTAAGATATGTTCAATCCAGTGTCCAAATCTAAGTATCAAAATTTCATTGGACCATAATAGGCCCGCTTATCCCAGAAACTAGCATTTTCTTCATTCCTTTGCCAATGAGCTATCCAGATAACAAGATAGAAAGATCAAAACTCATTTTGATAAAGACTTATTCCTGGTGGATTATTTTCTTCCTCAGGTTATACAAGAAGATGAAATAACAAAGTCTTCTACATTAACTATATGCTCTGTCTTTCATGGCTTCGTGCTTTCAGTATAAAATATGAAGACCTTTCAATCAGAGAAAGACAAATACCATATGATTTTACTCACATGTGGGATTTAAGAAACAAAAGAGAAAAGAAAAATAAAAGAGAAAGACAAACCAAGAAACAGTCTTAACTGTAGAGAATAAACTGATGGTGACAAGAAAGGAGGTGAGTGGGGAGGTGGGTGAAATAGGTGATGGGAATTAAAAAGTACATTTATCATTATGAGCACTGAGTGTACAGAATTGTTAAATCACTATATTGTACACCTGAAACAAATATAACACTATATGTTAACTGTACTGGAGTTCAAATGAAAAACAATTAAAAAATGAATATGACAGTCTCTTCAATAAATGGTGCTGGGAAAATTGGACAGCTATGTGTAGAAGAATGAAATTCCACCATTCTCTTACACCGTACACAAAGAAAAACTTGAAATGAATAAAAGACCTCAACGTGAGGCAGGAATCTGTCAAAATCCTAGAGAACATAGGCAGTAACCTCTTCGACATTGGTCACAGAAACTTCTTTCAAGACATGTCTCCAGAGGCAAAGGAAACAAAAGCAAAAATGAACTTTTGGGACTTCATCAAGATCAAAACCTTCTGCACAGCAAAGGAAACAGTCAGCAAAACAAAGAGGCAACTCATGGAATGGGAGAAGGTATTTGCAAATAACATTACAGACACGGGCTGATATCCAAGATCTATAAAGAACTCCCCAAATTCAACACACACAAAACAGATAATCACATCAAAAAATGGGCAGAAGACATGAACACACACTTCTCCAAAGACGACATACAAATGGCTAACAGACACTTGAGAAGATGTTCATCATCATTAGCCATCAGGGAGATTCAAATTCAAATCAACACCACACTGAGATACCACCTTACACCAGTTAGAATGGCCAAAATTAACAAGACAATAAACAACAGGTGTTGGAGAGGTTGTGGAGAAAGGGGAACCCTCTTACACTGTTGGTGGGAATCCAAGTTGGTGCAGCCACTTTGGAAAACAGTATGGAGATTCCTTAAGAAATTAAAAATAGAGCTTCCCTATGGCCCTACAATTGCACTACTGGGTATTTACCCCAAAGATACAGATGTAGTGAAAAGAAGGGCCATCTGTACTCCAGTGTTCAAAGCAGCAATGGTCATAGTCACCAAACTGTGGAAAGAACCAAGATGCCCTTCAATGGACGAATGGATAAAGAAGATATGGTCCACATATACAATGGAGTATTTTGCCTCCATCAGAAAGGATGAATACCCAATTTTTGTATCAACATGGACGGGACTGGAAGAGATTATGCTGAGTGAAATAAGTCAAGCAGAGAGAGTCAATTATCATATGGTTTCACTTATTTGTGGAGCATAAGGAATAACACGGAGGTCAGGGGGAGATGGAGAGAAGGGAGTTGGGGGAAATTAGAGGGGGAGACAAACCATGAGAGACTGTGGACTCTGAGAAACAAACCGAGGGATTTGGAGGGGGGAGTTCGGTGAGCCTAGTGGTGGGTATTATGGAGGGCATGTATTGCATGGAGCACTGAGTGTGGTGCATAAACAATGAATTTTGGAACACTGAAAAAGAATAAAATTAAATTACATTTTAAAAAAAGGAAAACATGAATTAACAATCTTCTGATTTTTGTCTTTACACCTATATTTCTACATTGATATAAGCTATCCTTAAAGTGTGGTACATCCCTATCCCATTATAACAACAAACATAATGAAACAAATTTGACTTCTTTAAAAAAATAAATAAATTTGAAGATTTTTTTGGGGGGGGATCAAATAAAGAGTATTTAAACAAATTGGTGATTTATTTTTTTCCTAGATGCCTTATGCAGATAATTCTCTAAGATTTATATGCAGCAACTGTTGCTCTGGTAGTTATGTTTGCCAGAAAGAAAATATAAACAGGAAAGAAGGAATTCTAGTTCAGTATATTAACCAAGGAAAACATTAACTGTCCTTTGGAATACAGTCCACAAACAATCTGTTTTGCTGCTGTAAAGTCAAGAGAATTATCCTGTGGTTTCTCCGTCTAGTTGATAAGCTCCTTTAGTTAAAGATTGTTTCATTCCTTTCAAAAGAGGCTATATAATCACATGCCGTTTTAGTGGATGATTTTTTTATTTTTTTTTTTGCAACACATTTTCCCCAATTAATAAAGCCTACTTTGATGAAATAGCAAGAAACACAACTTTATGGTCCTAACTTCAGAAGTCTTAGAAATTTGGTAGCCCGTATTTGTATATTTATGTATTTAATATTTTTAATTTAATTCAATTAAATAACATATGACATATTATTGGTTTTGGAGGTATAGGCCTTTGATTCATCAGTCTTATATAATACCCAGTGCTCATTACATTACATGTCCTCCTTAATGTCAATCATCCAGTACCCCATCCTTCCACAACCCCACCCGCCAGCAACCCTTACTTGGTTTCCTATGATTAAGAGTCTGTTATGGTTTGTCTCCCTCTCTGGATTCTTCTTGTTTTATTTTTTTCCTCTCTTCCCCTATGATCCTCTGTTTTGTTTCTTAAATTCTGTTTATCAGTGAGATCATATGGTAATTGTCTTTCTCTGATTGATTTATTTTGCTTAGCATAATACCCTTTAGTTCCTCCAAATGACAAGATTTCACTTTTCTGATGACTGTGTAATATTCCATTTTATGTAGGTATATGACCTGTTGATGGACATCTAGGCTCTTTCCATAGTTTGGCTCTTATGGACATGGCTGCTATAAACATTGGGGTGCAGGTACCCCTTCAGTTCACTACATTTATGTCTTTGGGGTAAATACCCAGTAGTGCAATTGCTGGGTCATAGGGTAGCTCTATTTTCAACTTTTTGAGGAAACTCCATGCAGTTTTCCAGAGTGGCTGTACCAGCTTGCTTTCCCACCAACAGTGTAGGAAGGTTCCCCTTTCTCTACATCCTTGCCAACATCTGTCATTTCCTGACTTGTTAATTTTAGCCATTCTGACTGGTATGAGTCGGTATCGCATAGTGGTTTTGATTTGTATTTCCCTGATGCTGAGTGATTTTGAGCATTTTTTTCACGTATCTGTTGGCCGTTTGGATGTCTTTGGAGAAATGTCTGTTCATATCTTTTCCCCATTTCTTGATTGGATTATTTGTTCTTTGGGTGTTGAGTTTGATAAGTTCTTTATAGAATCTGGAGACTAGCCCTTTATCTGATATGTCATTTGCAAATATCTTCTTCCATTCTGTCCGTTGTCTTTTGGTTTTGTAGACTGTTTCCTTTGCTTGCAAAAATGCTGTTTACCTTGATGAAGTCCCAATAGTTCATTTTTGCCTTTGTTTCCCTTAGGAAATCCCCACTTAAATGTTGCTGTTTTTAGAGTAATGGTCCTTTACCCTGGCTGAGTATGAAAATTTTAAGGGAATTTTAAAATAATACTGTGGGGCACATCCTAAAATTTTTAATTTAATTAATCTGGGCTAAGGCTTTGGGCCCTAGTATTTTTTTTTTTTTTTAAGCTCACCAGTTGATTTTAATGTGTAGTCGTGGGTAAGAATCACTGTTCCAAGTGGAGAGGAGATGTGAGGTCCAGAATAATAGAGGAAAAAAATAATTTCTGAACAATAATAATAGAAATTATAATTTATTGAATACTTATATATACAAGCCAGTATGCTAACCATGTTTCATACTGTGTTTATTATCTATTGCTACATAACAAATTACCCTAAAGCTTAGTGGCTTAAAATAACACAGTTTTTGTGGTCAGGAATTTGGAAGCCACTTCCTTCACTGTTCTGGTTCAAAGTTCCTCTAGAGGCTGTAGGCAATATATCAGGCAGCCTGCAGTTATCTGAAGGCTTGATTGGGCTGGATGGTCATTTTGTAAGTAAGTTCAGTGGTATGGCTATTCGCAGAAAAAACTTAGTTTCTTGCTGGCTATTGGTAGAAGTCCACAGTTCCTTACCATGTGGTCCTCCTCTTAGCTGCTTGAGTAACTTCATGATATGGCACCAAGTTTGCCCCAGAACAAATGATCCTACAGAAAGCAAGAAGGAAGTCACTTGCTTCTTATGACCTAGTCTTGAAACTACATGTCATCATTTATGCTACCTTTTATCACTAGAAGTGATTCAACAAATACAGTCCATTCAAGGAAAGGGCAATCAACTCCATCTTTTGAAGGCAGGAGTATCAAAGAATTTGATATATTTTAAAATGAACTTTTATTTGGAAAAATTTTTCTGAATAGATTTATAGAAAAGTTACAAAAATAATAGAGTAATTTCCTATATACCCCACAATGAGTTTCACTTTCCTCTAATGTCATTATCTCACATTACTTTGGTACATTTGTCAAAGCTAAGGAACCAACATTAGTATGTTACTTTTATTGAAATTCCAGACTTTATTCAGACATCACCACTTTCTTTCATTAGTGTCTTTTTCTCTCTTTCAAGGTCCATCCAGGATACTATATTGCATTTGGTTACCATGTCCACTCTGGTTTGCGACAATTTCTCAGTTTTCCCATGTTTTTCATGACCTTGACAGTTTTAAGGAGTACCAATCACTTATTTTTCAAAATGTCCCTCAATTTGGGTTTGTCTGACATATTTTCTCATGATTAAACTGGGGTTATGAGTTTTTAGAAAGGTTACCACAGAGCTAAAGTGCTCTTCTCATCAGAACATTTTGGGGATACATCATATCAACATGACTTCTCTCTCATAATGTTAACCTTGATCATTTGCTTAAAGGGATATCTACCAGATTTCTCCACACAGTTAGTATTTTTTCCTTTGCATATTCTTTTATTGGAAGTGAGTCATAAATCTAGCCCATACTCAAGGTAAGGGAGTTAACACTTACCTCCTGGAGGAAAATCTACTTAAATTATCTGGGATTCTTTTGTAAGATTTATTCAGACATAATTTAAAGCTGCACATGTATATTCTCTCTTTTAGTTTTTACAACCATCCTATAAGGACTACTGTTATTCCTACAGGTGACGCAGCTAGTAAGGCCTGGCATTTGATACCAGGTGGGTTTGGATCCAGAGTCTATATTCTTTTCATTGAACCCCCTAACCTGTGCAATAATATGAACCATTTTAGTACCATTCAAATATATTTTCAATATTCTACAAAATTTCCAAGAGCATGTTAAAAGGACAATACAGGTCTTGTTCGATTATATCTTGTTGCATATTGTTTTCCAGATGTACACCTACTTCTCCAATCTGACTTTGAAAGCAGTGACATAGTTTTATGTACTTTTGTCTCCTCTGAGCACATAGTTTTCAGCAAATACTTACTGATTGAAGAGTAAATGACTTCTTCACAGTTCCCACACTGTCCTGAATGTCTACCATCGGATGCCAAAACTTGTAACGGTTGCTTTCTTAACCCTCAGATCCAGAGCTAAGAGCTGAGAAACAACAGGGCTCACAAGAGAATAACTGAATAGGACCTGAGGATTAGGTTAGAACTGTAAGTTAAATAGGAAATGTTAGTTTACTCTTTCCTTGCTCCCACTTTGATGGGCAATTATGACTAAAGACAGATGCCAATTCAGGTTACTTAGCAAATATTCAGCCCAGAAATCCACTAAGGCAATGAGTATAATTTTTTGGATTTCTAAAGTAATCGGTGGTTTTCATCCCTTCAAAGATTAAAATCATATTTCTGGGTCATAACTAATAAGTTATTTTGTCCAAATCTTTATTTGGAACTCTAGATTCCAGGAAAACAAAGAGTGTTTCGGTCATTCCTTTCTTTTATGGTAGATACCCACATGCTCAGGTAGGTGTCCCACACACTGGCTTCATTGGAATGTTCTGTTTCTCTGAGATACAAGGGCAAAGCTTTGGAGGGAAAGGCAGCAAACCTCCAATCCTCTCTTCTCATCCTTCCTCACCTTGTCCTATTTGCTGTATTGATGGATAAATGGATATGATCCAAAGGAAAGGTCTAGCTTTGGATATGGTCAACATGCTAACAACTCAAGGCTTAGCAAAGCCCTCCACAGGAAGACAACAGCTCATCAGATCAGTTACATTCCAAAATGTTTTCCTTCTCTTCAGCCTTCTAGCTAAAAAGTATGTTCAGAAGCCACATCTGCTTTCCCTCTCCATTCAAAGCACTGTTTCCTGGAGCAGCAGAGAAAGAGGGGTAGGTGACTTCCTTACTTATATTCATAGTTAGGAGACTCCTGGGTCCAGAGAGAGATTCCAGAGAAAAAGAAAAAGCCTCCTCCCCATGAAATAAGATGGGGTGTAAGGGTGTAGCAGAATTTATAAATATACTTAAAGATGTGTCTCTGTGATGTTAGTGGGTAAATATCCTCACATGTCCCACTGAATGAGTATGAACTAAAGTACGGCTAGAGAAAAGAGGCACCTGCCTGAGGATGTTCAGAAAAGCAAGCAAGTTCGAGAGCTGACCTAGCAGCTTTCTCAGCTGCCATTCTGCACAGTCTCCATTCTAGTTCATCTGTGAGAGCTCCTGGCAGCTCAGTTCACCATGAGTCCCCCGCCCACCGTGGTCAGCTCAGTTAGCTGAGTGGGTCCACAAACTGGGAAATCAAATCTTGACCCTGCCACCTACTACCCATGTGACTGCAAACAGGTGAATCAATCTCTCTGCTCTTCAAGCGTAAAGCAGAGATATCAATGCCTAACTGCCTAGGGTCATGTGAGAATTAAATGAGAACATGGACTAGTGTGACTTGCTTATTAACACTGTGGATGGTTCAGTAAGGGTTCACTTTTGCAGTTATCAAAATTTCCCTTTCTACTCACCACTAATATTATGTAGACAAATGAGCATGGCTGTGTTCCAATAAATGTTTATGGACAATGAAAATATAAAAACTTCCTTTTCTAGTGATCTCAAAACTGAAGGAGAGTGAAATGTGGCTCTAAAAGAAGAAAAAAAAAAAGTTAGGAATTTTCATGACTCAACCAAGTGAGTGGCTTGCAGGTTGCAAGATGAGCTCTTTCTTGACTCGAAATGTGCCTAGTCCAAACTGAGCTGTGTTGTGGGTGTAAAATAAACACCAGATTTTAAAGACTTATTTTGAAAAAAGACTTGAAAATATCTCCTTAATAAAAAATATTGATTACATGTTGAAATGCTATTTTGGACATGTTGGGTGAGATAAACTATATCGTTAAAGTCAATTTCAACTGCTTCTTTTCACTTTTTAAAATGTGGCTACTAGAAAACGTAAAAGTACTCATGTCCCACAGTCTATTTTTTCAAATCACACTATTCTAAAAAAGCTGAAGTAGCGCGGAGAGAAGTCCTCCACTGAATTCTATCCTAGGGCCATGAAAGGGTTAATACATCTCCCTAAGGCACTGCTTGAAAGTAACTCAATCACAAGGGAACATGAAGCCAAATATGTCACCAACTGCTAATCACATCATTAAATATTGTCTCCCCTGTTGCAGAATGTAATCACTTGTGAGAGCAAAGAGCTCAGGGACTTTCACATCATGGAGAATTTCAAATATCCATTCAAGAAATCTTCTTGTCATCCCTGCTGCATTTGTCATGATATAATCTGGCTGCAATTTAGTGTATGACAGTTTTATCACAATCCACAAAAGCACTCAACTGGCACAAATATACTTATTTATGCACAGAGCCAGGGAAAGGGTGGTCTCTGTATAAGATAATGTGCTTAACTAATGGAACACCCCCTTTTACTGTTGGGGAGGCCAGAGGTAATGGAAAGACAGACACAAACTAAGGAATATTAAATTCAATTAGGTAATTGCATGGTTTATTTAAACTAGAGGGCAAACAGATGCATTTTCATTTTTGATTGTTCCTCAATGCTCAGTGGCTCCTGAACTTTTAACTTTCTCCCTTGTAGTAATAAGTTGCTATAGAAAAGAATCAAAACAATACAAAATGAACAAAAAGAAACAACACTTATATTCATGGCCTCTACTTGAAAGAAAACCTATGGTCAGTTATTTAGAAAAATTCTTAAAATTGGAACAATCAACTTCTTTTTTTTTTTAAAAGATTTTATTTATTTATTTATTTATTTATTTATTTATTTATTTATTTATTTATCAGAGAGAGAGAGAGAGAGCGAGCACAGGCAGAGAGGCAGGCAGAGGCAGAGGAAGAAGCAGGCTCCCTGCCGAGCAAGGAGCCTGATGTGGGACTCCATCCCAGGACGCTGGGATCATGACCTGAGCCGGAGGCAGCCGCTTAACCAACTGAGCCACCCAGGCGTCCCAGAACAATCAACTTCTTAAATGTATAAGTTCAGAATGAAAAATATCTTTTTTTAAATGAGAAGACCCCTCTCTTCTATTCCTACAACTAGGAATTGTGTAGCATTCCATTTCTGTTTTTTCTTAATTTTTTCTATAATACAGTCCAAGTTTAGGTGTCATCATCTCAACATGCTTGATATAAAAATTTTGAAATTCCCAATCTCATAATTAAGAAACTAAATAATTTTCAGTCCCCTTGGAATTTTGCAGCAGGGTGCTATTATGTTTGTTTTTTTTTTTTTTACTTTATTTAAGCTTTATTTAAACATATGATGTAACCCCACCACCCTCACCCAACCCCTCTTCCCCCCACCCCCCTCAGTTTGTTTTATGACATTAAGAGTCTCTTTTGGTTTTTCTCCCTCCCGATCCCATCTTCTTTCATTTTTACTTTTCCTACCACCTTAACTCCCACCCCCGTTGCATCTCCACTTCCTCATATCAGGGAGATCATGTGGTAGTTGTCTTTCTCCAGTTGACTTATTTCGCTAAGCATAATACGCTCTAGTTCCATCCATGTCGTCGCAAATGGTAAGATTTCATTTCTTTTGATGGCTGCATAGTATTCCATCGTATATATATACCACATCTTCTTTATCCATTCATCTGTTGATGGACATCTAGGTTCTTTCCATAACTTGGCTATTGTGGACATTGCTGCTATAAACATTCGGGTACACGTGCCCCTTTGGATCACTACGTTTGTATCTTTAGG
>RCUC01156226.1:0-57269 GCA_003697995.1 Taxidea taxus jeffersonii
CCAGTCAGAATGGCTAAAATGAACAAGTCAGGAAATGACAGATGCTGACGAGGATGCAGAGAAAGGGGAACCCTCCTACACTGTTGGTGGGAATGCAAGCTGGTGCAACCACTCTGGAAAACAGCATGCATGGAGGTTCCTCAAAAAATTGAAAATAGAGCTACCTTATGAGCCAGCAATTGCACTACTGGGTATTTACCCTGAAGATACAAATGTAGTGATCCAAAGCGGCACGTGTACCCGAATGTTTATAGCAGCAATGTCCACAATAGCCAAGTTATGGAAAGAACCTAGATGTCCATCAACAGATGAATGGATAAAGAAGAAGTGGTATATATATACAATGGAATACTATGCAGCCATCAAAAGAAATGAAATCTTACCATTTGCGATGACATGGATGGAACTAGAGCGTATTATGCTTAGCGAAATAAGTCAACTGGAGAAGGACAACTATCACATGATCTCCCTGATATGAGGAAGTGGAAATGCAATGGGGGTGGGGGTTAAGGTGGTAGGAAAAGAAAAAATGAAACAAGATGGGATCGGGAGGGAGACAAACCAAAAGAGACTCTTAATGTCATAAAACAAACTGAGGGGGGTTGGGGGGGAGAGGAGTTGGGAGAGGGTGGTGGGGTTACATTATATGTTTAAATAAAAAACTTAAATTAAAAAAAAAATTACTCAGCAAATAACTGGCAAGTCTTTTACCTCAACAGTGGTAATTAGAACTGGGCCGAGCCACAGCCGAATGCACCTGCCCCTTTACCAACTCACTACCCAATGCCAATGCGAGGGTTTTATCCAACACCAGCTGAATGTTTCTACAATTCGACTCAATTCTGACACCTTCTATGTGGAGGTAGCATCGGAACCCCCAGGGTAAGGACCTCGTCCTACAAGACTCTCCCTCCATGAGCCGCCAGTGATAAATCCGGTTGTTCCCTATGCTTCTGACTAATCAGCTTTAAACTGGAGGTTGTGAGGACCCTCTCCTCGGTTCTGTTCATTTGCCAGAGCAGCTACAGAACTCGGAGAACATTTTACTTAGCAGATCACCAGCTGATTGTAATAGGATAGAACTCAGGTGCTGCCAACCGGAAGACAGGTGTGTAAGGATTTCAGTCTAAAAGGAGGTATGAAATGGAGAATCTCATACAGGTGCCCTCAGCATAACAAAACTTAACCGAGACACTGATTTGCTGTAAATGTCTGATTTACAGAAGACTGAAACTTACCTCCTTGACTGATGACTCCCTGCCAAGACTCTCTCCCCATCCTCAAGCAGTGGACTCCCCAGTGGGACTCTGACGGGTCTCCCCTTCTTGGTGTTCCTCGACCATAAACACCGCCCACCCAAACCCTCAGCAGACTCACCTGCAGCTTGCATTTCCTGAATTGCAGTCCCTCTGCTGTTCTTGAACAAACTCGATTTCTGGAGCTTGTCTCAATTTACCTCTTTATTTGGGTTGACAGATGTAGGGGGCAAGGTATGGGAAAAATGCATGGACCTTCCCTGCACTCTCCCCATACCTCCACGTCTTCACTGGCCTGGAAGCTCTCCAAGCCCCACCTTTTGGGGTTTTTAGGGAAGCTTTGTGACATAGGCATGTTTGATTAACTCACTGGCCATTGATGACTGGACTCAATCTCCAGCACTCTGCCCCCAACCCCAGATCAGTTAGAGGGAGAAGGTGAGGCTAAAATTTCCAACCATTTAATCATTTGTTGGGCTCCAAAGGTACCCATCACCCCACCCTCAGGTGCTATCCCAAAGCCATTCATTAACATAACAAAAGACATCTTTATAGCTCCCCCCTCACAGGAAATTCCAAGGATTTTTTAAATTTAAATGCAATTAATTAACATATATTATTTGTTTCAGGATTGCAGGTCTGTGATTCATCAGTCTTAGATAACACATTACAACACATACCCTCCCCAATGTCCATCACCCAGTTACCCTATCCTTACACCCCCCGCCCCTCCTGCAACCCTCAGTTTGTTTCCTGAGGTTGAGAGTCTCTTGTGGCTTGTCTCCCTCTCTGGTTTTGTCTTGTTTCATATTTCCCTCCCTTCCCCTATGATCCTGTCTTGTTTCTCAAATTCCTCTTAACAGTGAGATCATATGATAATTGTCTTTCTCTGATTGACTTATTTTGCTTATTGTAACACCCTC
This sequence comes from Taxidea taxus jeffersonii, assembly GCA_003697995.1. Taxonomy (NCBI): domain Eukaryota; kingdom Metazoa; phylum Chordata; class Mammalia; order Carnivora; family Mustelidae; genus Taxidea; species Taxidea taxus. The sequence continues at coordinate 2,180 of RCUC01156226.1, forward strand.
TAGTTCCATCCACATCGTTGCAAATGGAAAGATTTCATTTCTTTTGATGGCTGCATAGTATTCCACTGTATATATACACCACATCTTCTTTATCCATTTATCTGTTGATGGACATCTAGGCTCTTTCCATAGTTTGGCTATTGTGGACATTGCTCCTATAAACATTCGGATGCACATGCCCTTTCGGATCACTACATCTGTATCTTTAGTGTAAATACCCGGTAGTGAGATTGCTGAGCCATAGGGTAGCTCTATTTTCAACTCTCTGAGGAACCTCCGTGCTGTTTTCCAGAGTGGCTGCACCAGCTTGCATTCCCACCAACAGTGTAGGAGGGTTCCCCTTTCTCCAAATCCTCACCAACATCTGTCATTTCCTGACTTGTTAATTTTAGCCATTCTGACTGGTGTGAGGTGGTATCTCACTGTGGTTTTGATTTGTATTTCCCTGATGCCAAGTGATATTGAGTACTTTTTCATGTGTCTGTTAGCCATTTGGATGTCTTCTTTGCAGAAATGTCTGTTCATAGCTCCCACCTCACAGGAAATTCCAAAGGTTTTAAGAGCTCTTTGCCAGAAATTGGGAGGAAGACCAAACATATATTTCCTACTCTACATCACAACACCGCACCTTTATCATCAGAAGCTGGGCTAGCAACACAGACTGATCCTAGCCTACTCCATGCAAGTCAATAAACACCATTATAATCAGATCCTTTCACCACCCAGAAGGAATGAGGTAAGCCAATTGCATATGACTTTACATATGGCTGCCCACAACAGCCATCACCCAGCAGCTGGCTCCCCTCCCGCCGCCCAGCACCCCAGCATGGAGTCCAGAGGCTTAGCAGGGGATGGGAGAGTTGCTGATGTTCAGCACCAGGGAGTGCTGCTCTAGAACCTCATGGTTGGCTTCACAGGCTATTCTAACGCTGGTCATAGAGAAGGAAACAGAGCTGCTATGTAAAAGGGCAGGCCAGGAGGAGAATGGGACAGTCTGAATTCCTGTTAGGTGCAAAGAGTTGAGGACTGACTCTGAAGGGCTACAGAGCAGGGAAGAACCAAAGACCCTCCTGACTGGCCCTCTGCAAGCTCTGGGAGAAAACCAGCCCAAACAAGCCCATTTAAAAATGGACAGGTGACTTGAAAAGACTTTTTCCAAAGAGGGCACACAAATGGCTAATAAGCACATGAAAAGAGGTTCAACATCCCTAATCACTAGCGGGGGGACATAAGATACCACTTTATACTGGTTAGGATTGCTACTATCCAAAATAACAAAACAAAACAGAAACAAACACACAGAAAATAGCATAGGGGCACCTGGGTGGCTCAGTCAGTTGGGCATCTGCTTTCAGCTCAGGTCATGATCCCAGGGTCCTGGGATCAAGCCCTGCATCGAGATGGCTCCCTGCTCAGTGGGGAGCCTGCTTCTCACTCTTCCACTCCCCCTGCTTGTGTTCCTGTTTTCATTATCTCTCTCTGTCAAATGAATAAATAAAATCTTAAAAAAAAAATAAGCATTGGCAAGAATATGGAAATATTGAAACACTTGGGCACCATTGGTGGGAAGGTAAAATGGTGCAGCCACTGTAGAGAACTAAAAACAGAACTACCATATGATTCAGCAATTCTGCTTCTGGGTGTTTACCCAAAAGATTTGAAAACAAGGACTCAGAGAGATATTCGTACACCTGGGTTCACAGCAACAACCTCATTCAGAACAGCTAAATCATGGAAGCAATGCAAGTGTCCATCAAAGGATGAATGCATAAGCAAAATTATGCACATACATATACAGTGGAATATTATTCAGACTTACAGAAGAAAATTCTGCAGCATGCTACAACATGGATGAACCCTGAGGGCGTTATGCTTATAAGCCAGTCACAAGAAGACAAACACTGTATGATTTCACTTTTATGAAAGACTTCGAGAAATCAAAATCATAGAGACAGAAAGTGAAATGGGCTGGGGGAGGGAAAATGCAGAGTTAGTGTTTAATGTTTGGAATTTCAATGATACAAGATGAAAAGCACTGTGGAGATGATGGTGGGGACAACTGCACAACACAACATATTTAATATATTTAATTCCACTGAAATGTATACTTCAAAATGGTCAAGATGCAAATTTCAGGTCATATGTATTTTACCACAATAAAAGCAATTGGGGAAAGGGGAAGCAAAAAAAATCGATATATCCTGAACTGGGCACAGAAGTAGATACAAAGATGGGGGTTCTGGTCTCCTATGGATAATGATAACTCATAATGAGCTGAATTAAAGAAACAAACAGGCATGCTGAGATTTGCTACAGGCTCCATGGTGAGAACTGGTGACTCATTTCTGGTTGTGGTTTCCTGCACATGAAGCACTCACAGGACATGAACGGATCATAAATTAAAGCTCAGCATCACTGGGGGCCTCTAGAGACCTCTCCCCGATGGAAACAGACACAGGGCCAGGCTGGCAGAGTCCTCCCTGGGAGCAACCAAGAAATCAGGACTGTGTTTGGGAATTCACCCTCCAGGGCCTGCTTTCTGCAGCTGGGGCTCCCAACAGACACCATCCCCCTTCCTCATAGGCAACTTCCATGTAGCACTAATGAGCCACTAGGGGCCAATTCTTTACAGGCAGTTGAAACAACTTGCAGAGAATGTCGAAAGAGAGGCTCATCCCTCTTCCCAGCACATTTCCTCAGACACTGCTCACCCCAGGGGAGCAGGGACCACTCAGTGTCATTGCCATTGCTATGAGATGTCTTCCAGGTTCACAGAATCATCTCCCTCCAACTTGTGCTTTAAGTGTCTACTTAGGCACTTGGCCATGCCAACCATGGAGTCTTCCAGGAGAGCCTGGTATCATCTTTTAGGAGCTGAAGCCTTTCCCAGGGGATTGCAAGTCACTGTCCTGCCTGTAGTATCTTGTCTCCCATGTGCTTATGGGCAGAAGCTAAGCTTCCCATGGACTTCTGCCTCACAATGTCAACCGGCCTTCAGCAGATGACTTTGTTTTGGCTGCTGACCTCCTGTCATATTTACCTTTTGTCAATGAAAGTTGGTGGTGTCTAACTGATGAACTCTGGCCCCTAAAAATCATTATCTAGACTGACTTTTCATGTGTGAGCTACACAGAAGTCATCAGGGTCTTGCCAAATCCCATTTTCAGAACAGGCCATCTTCTATTTGCCCAAAACTTTAGGCATCTCATGTTGTCAGTCAAAAACTACTAGGTTGGGCTCATTGTAATTTTTCAATCTGAAATACAAGTGATATTTCAGAACATCCCTGCCTTTGTTTTTTTGATGTATTTGCCAAGAAGGATGCAGATCATCTGTGCTTTTTCTTAGGTCTTTGTATATAGACAGATAAATCGCTTTTGAGCCAAGTGATGTGAGCACAAACCAGATTTCCCATAACTGATGTTCACATACATCAGTTCATACATTCAATACAACCTGTCATTTAATGCCTTTCAGAATTTGATAGAAAGTGCAGTTTCTGGAAATTGTAGGCAGAGACATGACATAAGGCAAATGTTGATTTTATGTAGTATTCCAACCATTTATGCATGGGAAGCTGTGCTCTCTCCCCAGCTAGGGTGAAAGCAGTGTGAATGCAGTCCTACTCCATCCCATTTCTCTCTCCTGTAGAACTGGAACTCTCCCTATCATACAGCAAGTGTCCAATAAATACTGACTAAATAAATCCTATAACCAGAAAAGGAATGTTGGCAATTAGACCAAGAACATCATTTTGCAACTGGTATGGGTGAGGCTGGAGAGATGTGGGACACAAGAGTTCCAGGCTCTGCTCCAGGATGGACCCTGGTACCTCCCTCGGCACAATGACAGATATAATCATGATGACTGCCAAGATCATACCCAGCATCCAATCATCCCACTACTCCAACAACAACATGGAGATTAGAAACCTTAAGCCCCAAACACTCAGATGCAGCATGACACAGCCTACCACCCAAACTCTGTTTTCTGGCATTTTCCACCCTGTCACATCACAGATGGTTCTCCAACAAATTGTGCCATTCTAACCAACCCCCCAAATATATATTTAAAATAATCAAAGGATAAGATGGGTCTGCTCCAAATTAGGACCTAGATCTGTCAACTCTCAGTCCTCTGATGAAGGCAAAAGAGGCCAGAGAGTTCTGAGAAAGGACATGGCTAGCCCTCTTCAGGGAATTATGCATCTGTGGAGGCCCACACTCTAGCTGGGGCTTGAGCTAACCTAGAAGATTCCCAACAGCAAAAACTCTGATGTCCCTGATCTACAATATGAATGCAATCCTCTTTCTTTCCACTTTAGCCCCTGGGGTAGGTGATTTGTTTGTGATCTGAAGAACATGGACAAATTCCCTGTGGATTGTCTGTAATCAGGAGCGTTGGGCATTCACTGTGGTGGGGACCATAAAATCCCTCCAATAGTAGGGACAGCGTTCCAGCCTAGAGGATACGAGAACTAACTGTGCTGCCCCGGACCCCAGGTATTGTCCCTGAGCCCCAGAGCAGTGATATTTGAGTAGTTGATACTCATAAGTCCACAAACATACTTCCCAGCCTTGTGCATCTTTAACTCTAATTATCCATGGGGTGCTCACACTTGCCGTCTGATCCAGCTACTTCATAGGGCTGCAGATAGGTAAGTCAGGTCATGTATAGGGAATGTCTTTATACATTTGAATCAATATAACTCTTTTTCTTTGAAGATTTTATTCATTTATTTGAGAGAGAGAGGGAGAGAGAGAGAGCAAGCACAGGGAGGAGCAGAGAGAGAGAAACATGCAGACTCCTCACTGAGCACAGAGCCCAATGCAGAGCTTGATCCCATAACTCAGAGATCATGACCTGAACCAAAATCATGAGTCAAGACACCCAACGGACTGAACCATCCAGGTGCCTCTGAATCACCATAATTCTTTCAGATGTTATTGAATCACAGCTTGAGAATGCTATCAGCTAACCCCATTAGCAACTACAAAGTGCAAAATTTAGTCACACTGGTAAGTCATACAACAGCTCTATGCCCTGGACTGAAGCAACTGTGGGTCCCCGTTCCCAAACCAGGACCTCACCTTCTGCACAATGGCATGATTTTCTGCTTCAAGCGACACCCCACAGTCCCACAAATAAGACCTTGGGGTCACCCTAAATTCCTAATCTATAGAAATTTTTAATCAAAGCATTCAAACAGAATCAAGCTATTCTGCAGGTGCCCACCACTGAGGGAGAGCACGTAGTGGGAGCACTTTCACTTCCAGAGGTGCTCCAGGCTAGTTTCTCCTGTAGGTATGAGGCTGCAGCAGTCCATTCCACCTGCCACAGCCCTGTTTCCCTTGATCCTGCTCCAGGTGGGGCAGTCACAGAACCTGCCACCAGTCCCAGAGGAGAGAAGTGAAGGCCAGACTGCAATCTAGGGAAGGAATTGAGATCAGCACAGGCAGCCAGGTAGGACCCAGGGAAACTGGAACAGAGGAGCTCAGACACAGAAACCCTCGATGTGAGGTTATCAGATTCACATGTGGTGTCACATGACCTTTCATCTAACAGCTCCTCTAAGGGAGGGGAGGGTCTGGCTTCTAGGTGTCCCTCTGTCAGCATTCTGCATGACATCTAATGCTGTTCTGAGGAAAGTATGTAACAGCTCGATGGGGGAGCTGCTGCCCACAGACTTCCACGTGACACGGAAGGACTGCGCCAGGCACTTTCAGTCACCCTCTCTCTCATCCTCACAGGCCATCCCTATTGTTCGGAAAGGGAAAAGGAGAACAAGCAGTCAAATCCACTTCAAGACAAAAGGTGAGCCAGAGCATCAGTGTCACCCATCTTGCCCAGTGAGCAGCAGAGAATTCTAGAGAATGGGACATGGGCCCACATGGTGCAAAGTCCTAAACAAACAGAATGGATTTTTGATGTTTCCATTTAAGGCTCCTGAACCAAACACTAGGCAATGTGGAATTTTAAAGAAAATATTGAGGAGGCTGTCTTTATTGTCTTACATTTCCTAGTGTTCTCCCCAATGCACCAGGTGCGATTTTCCTTTCCACTTCACCATGAGTTTCCAATACATCTCAATTCTACTCCCCATTGGCTTTAAACATACCAGTTTTTGAGTTTAGTAAGTGCTTTATGGATGGCAGTATTGTTCCCAGAACACAGGGTCTGTTGAACACCCTTCACTGGTGGCCCCACAGGGACGAGATGAGTGCTCCACACCCACCCAACTGATAATGGCGTGAGCAGATGGATGAAAGTCTCCTCATTTCTGCAATTTTGCTTTACTTCAGGTTATATGAAAGTAGCTGCAGATGTCCCTTAAGAATTCGGAATCCAGGGACGCCTGGGTGGCTCAGTTGGTTAAGCAGCTGCCTTCGGCTCAGGTCATGATCCCAGCGTCCTGGGATCGAGTCCCACATCGGGCTCCTTGCTCGGCAGGGAGCCTGCTTCTCCCTCTGCCTCTGCCTGCCTCTCTGTCTGCCTGTGCTCGCTCTCTCTCTCTCTCAAACTAATAAATAAATAAATAATCTTTAAAAAAAAAAAAAAAGAATTCAGAATCCATGCTACAGATCAAATCCCACAATACAAAGCATGATTACAACACAAATTCTCTATAGAACATGATGGGACCAAAGCACTACCCGGGGATCCAGTCAGTGCCAGAAATTTCTATGATAAAAAAAATTCAGCTACACATTAAAATTTGTCATAATGAGGCAAAAATTAGTCTTGAGAAACCATATCTAATGTTAAGATTTTGGTAAAGAAATCATTTGAAGCCAATGGGTAAATAAATTACTCGGACTTATCTACTACGTGAAGCATGAAGTAGAGGTCCAGGAGGAACAGGACAGGAACAGAGTATAATGCTGACAATGTTAGGTTAAGGTCCTGAAGAAATACTACATTTGGTTTTCTGTTAAAAATGTGGTGGAGGGCACCTGGGTGGCTCAGTTGGTTGAGGACAGCCTTCGGCACAGGTTCTGATCCTGGAGTCCCAGGATCAAGGCCCGCATCGGGCTCCCTGCTTGACAGGGATTCTGCTTCTCCTGCTGACTTCTCTCCTCTCATGCTCTCTCTCTCTCTCAAATAATAGATAAATAAAATCTTTAAAAAAAATTTGGTGGACATGAACAACTCTGCACCTAAAATCAGATTCCCCTAAGCAGCTAAACTCTGTGCAAATTCTTCACCCTAGCTTTCAAAAAATCCTTCAGAATTTAGACTTCCTGAGGATAAGGCAATCTTGAGAAATTATAACTTCTAGAAGATACAAGAGAGGATGACATATGGAAAATGCATAGACTTGCCCCAAGTGATTCCAGGGGCTGGAACAGGAGACAACTATGGTGATGAAAATCAGCTAACACAAGGCAGCCTGGAGAGGAAGGCCACTAGCTCTGTGGCTCTGGGAGCATCACTTAATTCTGTTGTGCATCCCTTGCCTCATGTGGAACAGGGACATTTAGAAAATGACTGCAGAGGAGGGCCCTGAGGGATACCAGAGGCATCTGTGTACAGCACTAAGCACAAGGAGCACTTGGCAAGTATTAGCTGTTCACCTTCCCAGCTGATTGCTGCTGGCCAAGAATGAGAGCCCAATGTCTCCAGGTCAGCTGATTTTTCAAGAAGAGGCAGAATCCAGATTTTATACGAAATCCTTGACTTTTTTTTTTTTCGAAATCCTTGACTTTTTAAAAGATTTATTTATGTATTTATTTGAGAGACAGAGGGAGAGAGAGGAAAGGAGAGAGAAAGAAGCAGACTTCCCGTTGAGCAGGGAGCCTGATGCAGGACTCAATGCCAGGACCCCGGAATCATGACCTGAGCCGAAGGCAGATGCTTAACCGACTGAGCCACCCAGGCCAGGCACCCCATAGTCCTTGACTTTTAAAATGTCAGCAAATCGGAAATATCCTATAGATCATTAAGGGTTTAAACCAAATAAATACACCTATAGGCAGTGTCTGGTTTCTTCCTCTGGTCTACAGTGGTCATAGGTCCTGGATCACATGGACCACATAATTACTCCTCATTCATATATTCAAGGAAATTCTTATTGACATAGAGCCCTGGGCTTGCCTATGACTCAAGCCTGCCTGCCTTTCACTCTACTCTTAGAAACACCTGCAGGGGTGCCTGGTGGGGCTGAGTCAGTTAAGCGTCTGCCTTCAGCTCAGGTCATGATTCCGGGATCCTGACTTTGAGCCCTATGTTAGGCTCCCTACTCAAACGGGAGTCTGCTTCTCCTCTGCATGATCTCTCTCTCTCTCTCTCTCTCTCTCTCTTAAATAAATAAATAAATAAATAAAATCTTTAAAAAGAAAGAAACAAACAAACACCTGTAATTTATGCTATAAGCCACAACTTTTTTTTGCTAAATGCATTCATTAATCACAACAGAACATTTCTCATTCAGTGTGTTTTCTATGGGTCAATTTTGGTATGCAGCACATTTGTGAAAGTTCATTCTTCCCTTTGACGGCTGTGTTGAGGACTGACCATGTGCTGCGGATTGTTCCGGGCACTGGGCACACGACAGAGAACGGCATCAGCACAACCCTGTTCTCAGGAGGGAATGGTCTCATGGGGAAAACCCACCATAAACTAGTTCACAGATGACATAACCTCCCACAGAGATACAAAGGTGACAAATCAGCCATGTGAAGGTCCAGGTCGAGAGAACACCAAGCCAAGAACAGTCCATGCAAAGGCCCTGTTCTGAGGCAGGTAAGGCACACGGTCCCAGGCGGCTGGCGGGACATGCAGTCAGGTAAGTAGGCAAGAACCAAGGCACAAAGTCCTTTCTAAAGAGGACATGCTGGCTGAATTGAGCTCGAAGATTCAGGGACACTGTCCTCGGTATGCAGCACCAGAGGAATGAGGCGGGTCCTCTGTAGAAGGATGGGTGAGGCACAGGCTCTGGGCTCAGACCATGGATTTTCAGTCTCCTTTGCCACTTCCCACCCATGCAGTCGAGCAAACTACTCCATCTCAGCTATTCCACCCAAAAACTGAGAATCATAAAAGTACCTATTTTGTGGCAATTAGGAGAGATCATGCACATAGACTCCTTAGCACAGTGGCATGTGATAAGTACTTGATTAAAAGCAGCAGTTACCATAAGTACAAAACTCTGGTCATGGGGTGCCTGGGGGCTCAGTGGGTTAAGCCTCTGCCTTCAGCTCAGGTCACAATCTCAGGGTCCTGGGATCAAGCCCCGCATGGGGCTCTCTGCTCAGCGGGGAGCCTGCCTCCCCACTCTGCCTGCCACTCTGCCTACTTGTGATCTCTCTCTCTCTGTCAAATAAATAAATAAATAAAATCTTAAAAAAAAAAAACAACTCTGATCATGAATCTGATCACAAATGACCTCTGATCTCATTTCTCTCTAGAGCAAGACCAGGTTCGACCAGGATTTTGTTCTCCCCCTTGTGTGTGCAGCCTATCACCTCCCCAAGCCACAGTGGGATGTCCAGAGGGAAGGAAAATGGGACAGGAGTCACCGAGTTCCTCCTGCTTGGCATCACCAGGGACCCGGAGCAGCATCAAGCCCTCTTCTGGTTCTTCCTGTGTATGTACCTGGTCACCGTGGCCGGGAACACACTCATCATACTGGTCATTGCCTCTGATCCCCGTCTGCACACCCCCATGTACTTCTTCCTCACCAATCTCTCCTTTGTTGACATCTGCTTCACCACTAACCTGATCCCCAAGCTACTGGCCAGCCACGTGGCAGGAACGTGGACTATCTCTTACCCCCACTGCCTGACCCAAATGTACTTCCTCATCTCCTTTGCCAACCTGGATACCTTCCTGCTGGCGGCCATGGCCCTGGACCGTTATGTGGCCATCTGCCACCCCCTGCAGTACCACACCATCATCACCCCCCAGCTCTGTAGGGGACTGGCCACACTCACGTGGACATGCTCGGGCCTCATCTCCATGGTCCACACACTCCTTATGGACAGACTGACCTTCTGCTCCTCCGCCCGGGATATTGCCCACTTCTACTGCGATGCCTACCTGCTGATGAAGATTGCCTGCTCGGACACGCAGGTCAACGAGCACGTGTTCCTGGGGGCCGTAGTCCTGTTCATGGCCCCCTGTGCGCTCATTGTGGTTTCCTACCTCCGCATAGCTGCAGCTGTCCTCCGCATCCCCTCCGCCCCAGGAAGGCGAAAGGCATTTTCCACATGCAGCTCCCATCTGTCCGTGGTCACCTTGTTCTATGGAACTGTCCTGGGGGTATACGTACGACCCCCCAACTCCTTCTCAGCCCAGGACACAGTAGCAACGATCATGTACACGGTGGTGACCCCCATGTTAAACCCCTTCATCTACAGCCTGAGGAACCAGGACATGAAGAAGGCTGTAAGAAGACTCTTTGGGGGACACCTGGGTGGCTCAGTTGGTTAAGCGGCTGCCTTCGGCTCAGGTCATGATCCCAGTGTCCTGGGATCAAGTCCCACATCAGGCTCCTTGCTTGGCAGGGAGCCTGCTTCTCCCTCTGCCTCTGCCTGCCTCTCTCTGCCTGTGCTCGCTCTCTCTCTCTCTCTCTCTCTAACTAATACATAAATAAAATCTAAAAAAAAAAAAAAAAAGAAGAAGAAGAAGACTCTTTGGCAGGAGCTCCAAATCCTCTTAGCAGTGGTGAGTACCAGGCTGCTATCAGGAGGGGGTCCAGGATCTCAGGAAATGGAACATAATTCTGCCATCGGCTCAGCAACACCCACTTCCGCACTGACAGATTATTTTCTGAGAAGAAGCCTGAAATTAGAGGACTTTTCAATGCATTCTATCTCTGAGAAACTCAAATCCTTCTAACTCTCTCCTCTACCATCTCTACATTGGGAGCTATCATCCCCATGCTTCTAAGATGGCTGCTGGGGCTCCATCCATCTCTTCCTGTCCCAGGCAGACAGGATGAAGACAGCAGAGCCAAAAGACTTGCCACTTGCAAGTGCTCTCTCAGAAACCCCACACAGCTGCTTCTGTTCATTTCTCAAAGGTCTCCCCTCAATTGCAAGGCAGGCTGGATTCTCTTAGAAAGGAAGAGGGGAGGAATAACAGACAGACAACGGGCAGTTGTGCAACAATACTCAAGACTTATTTTGCCACATTTTATAGATATGAAGCCACACGGTTATTTTAGGAAAATAAACCTGTGTTTTATACATCGGACCCCTCTGGACAGGGACTGTATATCAGGAGAAACACCTGATATGCTCCCATACTGCTGAGGCTATGACATTAGCAGAAGGATCCTCAATTCTCCTACACATCAGAGACAGGTCCCTCTGTGGGGTTTACAGCAGTATGAGTGAAACTGAAAGGAGAGTTCATAGCATTCAGTTATTGTGAGACTTTAATTTTTCCCAAGGAGATGGTTTATATTTCATCTTGAATGTTTTTTGCATTCTTGAAAATTAATATTGGAAGTGTAAAAATTTATAAAAGGAAACCTCATTTAAAATAGAGTGGGGGGGGCGCCTGGGTGGCTCAGTGGGTTAAAGCCGCTGCCTTCGGCTCAGGTCATGATCCCAGGGTCGTGGGATCAAGCCCCACATCAGGCTCTTTGCTCAGCGAGGAGCCTGCTTCCCTTCCTCTCTCTCTCTCTCTGCCTGCCTCCCTGCCTACTTCTGATCTCTGTCTGTGGAATAAATAAATAAATAATCTTAAAAAAAAAAAAATAGAGTGGGGGATTGGTGCATCTGGGTGGCTCAGCAGGTCAAGAAGCTGACTTCTGATCTTAGCTCAGGTCTTGATCTCAAGTTTGTGAGTTCAAGACCCAGGCTCCACTTCACACTGGGCACAGAGCCTATTTAAAAAAAAAAAAAAAAAAAAAAAAAGGAGTCCACAGGCCAGCAGGGGGAGCACTCCTGGTCACCTGCAGCCCCTAGAACTTCAGCTACTACTTTACTGTCCACAGGAGGAAGAAAGGTTTTCCTCCAGCCCCAGCAACAGCCCAGCCAATGAGAGACTGTCACAGCTCAGCCAATGAGAAGCCACCATGCTTCCAACTCCAGTTTAACCCAATGGACTTTGTGTTTACAAGAGCCCCCCCCCCATTAACTCCCCCTTTTCTATATAGAACAGCCTTCCTTTCCTTTGTTCCCCAGATTTGCCTATGGTTTTACCATAGCTTGCTTGTCCCAGATTGCAATTCTCTACTGGGTTAAACCCATTTTTGCTGGGAAACTAACCAGCAGTTTTATTTTTTTTAATTACAGGAGAAAGTTCATATTGTTCAAACTTTGCACAATATTATATTGATATATGTGCATGTTAAAGCACAAAATATTTTTTTAAAGATTTTATTTATTTATTTGTCAGAGAGAGTGAGCACAGGCTGACAGAGTGGCAGACAGAGGCAGAGAGAGAAGCAGGATCCCTGCTGAGCAAGGACCCCGATGCAGGACTGGATCCCAGGACGCTGGGATCATGACCTGAGCCGAAGGCAGCCACCTAACCAACTGAGCTACCCAGGCGTCCCAAGCACAAAATATTTTAAATGAATAAGACAAAGATTTAGAATACAGTAGCAACAGCTAGGGTTTTTTTTTTTAAGATTTTATTACTTGAGAGAGAGAGAGAGTCATAGCGAGGGAGAGAGAGTGTATAAGCAGGGTGAGGGAGAAGGACAAGTGGACTCCAAGCTGAGCAGAGAACTCTACACTGCTGGATTAGGGGACCCAGAGATCATGACCTGAGCTGAAATTAAGAGTTCAGGCTTATCGCTTCTTGGCCTTTTGGCTAAGATCAAGTGAAGAGTCCACCGCTTAACCCAGCTACCCCCACAACAGATAGGTTCTAAAAGGACAAGGCCAAGGAGTGCCTAGGTGGCCCAGTCAGCTAAGCATCAGCCTTCAGCTCAGGTCATGATCCCAGGCTCCTGCTCAGTGGAGAGCCTGCTTCTCTCCCTTTCCCTTTACCTGTTGTTCTGTCTACTGTGATCTCACTCTGTCAGATAAATAAATAAAATCTTTTAAAAATAAATAAATAGAATAAAAGGCCAAGGCCTAGAACATACAAATTATTGAGGGACCTGACTGCATGAGACTTCTTTACAGAAAAATTAATAGAATAAAAGCCTACCACAGAAGTGAAAGGATGAATGACAAGAAAGAACATGAGCAGGGCGCCTGGGTGGCTCAGTGGGTCAAAGCCTCTGCCTTCGGCTCAGGTCATGATCCCAGGGTCCCGGGATTGAGCCCCACGTTGGGCTCTCTGCTCAGCGGGGAACCTGCTTCCTCCTCTCTCTGCCTGCCTCTCTGCCTACTTGTAATCTCTGTCTGTCAAATAAATAAATAAAATCTTTAAAAAAAAAAAGAAAGAACATGAGCAAGTTACGTGACAGAAGGTTATCACATCTACACACACACACACACACACACACACACACAAATAAAAATGACAGAGGACAGCAACAGTAATAAGAAAACATGGTCGGGGCGCCTGGGTGGCTCAGTGGGTTAAAGCCTCTGCCTTCGGCTCAGGTCATGATCCCATGGTCCTGGGATCGAGCCCCGCATCAGGCTCTCTGCTCAGCGGGGAGCCTGCTTCCTCCTCCTCTCTCTCTCTCTGCCTGCCTCTCTGCCTACTTGTGATCTCTGTCAAATAAATAAATAAAATCTTTAAAAAAAAGAAAACATGGTCATCTTCCACTCTTTGCCTCTGTTCAGAGAGGCTGTTCCATGCCAATCTCCTTATCAAGACTTGGCCACACATAGTGTTCTCACCCAAACAGGCTTTCTCATTTATTTCAAGATGGATGGCCCAAGAGTCTTCCACACCTTTAAATTCCCTTCCTTTTTGCTTAACAATGACATCCATAGGCAATACAATTATCCTGCTTACAAAGCAAAACGTGCTAATCCCTTCCCCAGAAAATGAAGTAAACTCCAATGGTGTTTTCTCTCGATATCCCACAGCTTAAATACGATAATGTAAAATTAACAAATACACAAAGTCCATATGTCTTATGTTACATGATAAAGAGAATAAGGGAATGAAGAGAACACAGATATTTCCTTCATATACGTGCGTGTATATATACAAACCTATTAGTAACAAAATAAGAAGGAAATACTCATGATGAGTATAAAAGTTCCACTTACTGGAAAGATCTCCTCTCACCACCATCCTTCAGGGACATCCCAGAGAGAGGCTGGAGTCCGTAGCTCTCCACTTATAGGCGGTGCATGCCTATCACACAGAATCATCTGTAAAGAAGGCCAGAATATGAAAACTTACTGATGTAGGAAAGATGTTAGGATTCAAAGCTAAAGGCCAAGAAAGAATTCCTGAGACATCTTTGGTGGAAAAAGGTGGCTTTATTAAAGCACAGAAACAGGACCTGTGGGCAGAGAGAGCTGTACTGGGGTCATGAGGAGAGGTCCACTACATGCTTTCAAGTTGGGAAGGAGTTAGGGATAGCTTGAGTCTCCAAAGAATTTTGGAAGCAAGCTTTCCAGGACTTTAGTGGGCTAGCTGTTATTGGAAAAAGGCCATCCATTACCATCTACTAAAACCTTAATCGTAAGACCCTTCAGATGTCTATCAGTTGGCCATATGCTTTGAGGGTTTTGTCAACATGTATCTTGGGGGTTTAGAGATAAAGGAAATTTCTAAAGGAATTTTTATATGTTAAAGTAGACTCACAGGGTCCTGGGGGTTGGGCTAAGATTGCCTTTTGCCCTTAGCAAGGTGTCAACATTGAGGACCTTGAGTCCCTAGAGGAATGTCACTCTGCCTATTTCAGGGACTTGTCAATAGGCTGTAGGTAGTAAGGAAACTTAATAATTTCTCTTCTGCCTTTGTTTCCCACATCATTTACTCTATTACAAAGATGACAAATCTAATTAGCAAAAGGAAGAAGAGATTACTTAAAAAAGATTCTTACCAAAATTGGCTATCAAAGGTTAAATAAAATGTTTATTTTTTATCTCATAACATTATTCTGGGTGTGCTGAAAACTGAAGAGTAAGAAATAAAACCAGGGGCGCCTGGGTGGGTCAGTGGGTTAAAGCCTCTGCCTTCGGCTCAGGTCATGATCTCAGGGTCCTAAGATCGAGCCCCGCATTGGGCTCTCCACCTGGCCATGAGCCTGCTTCCTCTCTCTCTCTCTTGCCTGCCTCTCTGCCTACCTGTGATCTCTGTCAAATAAATAAATAAAATCTTGGAAAAAAATGTTAAAAAAAAAGAAATAAAGAAATAAAACCAAAGAAGCCTAGAACACAACAGACGTGCAGATCTTTAGAGAAGGCCATTTTAAGCATGTCACCAAATCTGAAAGCATGAAATAAAGGAATTGATCTAATGATATAAACATTTAAAAATGAAATGTTTATAAAATGTTACAAGCTTAGGGACGCCTGGGTGGCTCAGTTGGTTAAGCAGCTGCCTTCGGCTCAGGTCATGATCCCAGCGTCCTGGGATCGAGTCCCACATCAGGCTCCTTGCTCAGCAGTGAGCCTGCTTCTCCCTCTGCATCTGCCTGCCTCTCTGTCTGCCTGTGCTTGCTCCTGCGCTCTCTCTCTATCTGACAAATAAAAAAAAAAAAAAATGTTACAAGCTTAAACTCTGTGCTGATTAAAGAATAACCCTAGGGCACCTGGGTGGGGGTCTCAGTCGATTGAGTGTTGGGCGCTTGATTTCAGCTCAGGTCATGATCTCAGGGTCATAAGATGGAGCCCCAAGTCTGCTTGTCCCTCTCCCTCTGCTCCTCCCCACTTTCTCTCTCTCTTTAAAATAAATACATGTTTTTTTAAAGATCCTAAAAAGAATAATTCCATTGTCCCCTTTGCCCAGCCCCTAGTAATCAAAATTCTACTTTGGCTCTAAACATTTGATTATCCTAGGAACCTCATATAAGGGGAATGATACACTATTTGCCCTTTTGTGTCCAGCCTATTTGACAGAGCATGACATCGTCAGGTTCATCCATGTTATGGCATGTCTCAAAATTCCATTCTTTTCAAGGCACTATCATTTCCCGTTGCACATATTTCCCACATTTTGCTTATTCATTCATCTCTTTGGATGTCTGAATTGTCTCCACCTTTTGGCTATTTTGAATAATGCTTCTATGAACTCCGGTATCTTTTCTAGTCCTTACTTTCAGTTCTTGGGGGTACGTCCCAAGAAGTGAAATTGCTGGACTATTTGATAATTCTGCTTCATTTTTTGAGGAATCCCTCAAACTTTGGCACAGTGGCTGCACCATTTTACGTTCCCACCAGCAATGCACACAGGCTCCAATATCTCCCTGTACGAGCTAACACTTGTCTCTCTGCCATTGGATTTTATCAGTGGCCAGTGGCCAAACCTGGTCTGTTTGGGACCCCCAGAGCCAGGTGCTCTTGCCCTCTGGTTGCAGCAGTATCTCACCGTGGTTTTGGGGGGTTTTGGTATTTTTGTTTTGGGGGGTTTTGTTTGTTTGCTTTTGCCCAAAAGAATTTCATATAATTTTCCTTTTAAGATTAAGTGATGAATACAGCTTACAACATCTGATCAAGTTCAGACCACAAAAGGAGGCAGTTCTGGTCATCCTTAAGGCAAATTGGAGCAGTGACAATAATCCCTAGAAGCTGGCTTGGCAACAAGTTAAAGCCGATGCCAAATTAATTGATGTATATATTCAATATTCATTCAATGAATGTTAACTGACCACTGACCATGTGCCAGGCACTGTGCTGGACACTGAAACTGCATTTTTTTTCCCTTCTCTGTGAATTTTATTTATTGCCAAAAGTTCTCAACAATGAATTTATTTTTTTTCTTTTCTTTTTTTTTCAACAATTTATTTTTTAATTTTTTTTTAAGATTTTATTTATTTATTTGTTAGAGAGAGAGAGTGAGTACAGGCAGACAGAGCAGCAGGCAGAGGCAGAGGGAGAAGCAGGCTCCCTGCCAAGCAAGGAGCCCAATGTGGGACTCGATCCCAGGACGCTGGAATCATGACCTGAGCCGAAGGCAGCTGCTTAATCAACTGAGCCACCCAGGCGTCCCTCAACAATCAATTTAAAATGGGAAGCACTGGGGTGCCTGGGTGGCTCAGTGGGTTGAAGCCTCTGCCTTTGGCTCGGGTCATGGTCTCAGGTCCTCGGATCAAGCCCCGCATCGAGCTCTCTGCTCAGCATTGAGTCTGCTTCCTCCTCTCTCTGTCTGCCTCTCTGCCTACTTGTGATCTGTCTGTCAAATAAATAAATAAAATCTTTAAAAAAAAATAAAATAAAATGGAAAGCACTGATGACTAAGGGGTGACTGCAAAAAAAATCAGATAATTTTTTTTCTTTCTGGAGTAGAATTTGGTGTCATCACTTGTACATCTAGTGCTCATCTCACTGTAGTTTTGATTCAAATTTCCCTAATGATTGGTGATGTTGATAATCTTTTCATGTGCTCATTAGCCATTTGTACACCTTCTCTGGAGAAATGTCTACTCAAGTCCTCTGCAATTTCTGAAGTGGGAATGTGTGTTTGTTCTTGTTGGGTTGTAGAGTTTTTATATATTCTGGATATTAATCCCTTATCCAATATGTCATTTTAAATATTTTCTCTCACTCTGGGGATTGCCTTTTTGTTCTCTTGACAGTATCCTTGAAAACACAAAAGTTTAATTTTTAAGAAGTCCAATTTATTTTTTTTTCCCTTCACTGCCAGGGTTTTGATGTCATATCCAGGAAGTCACTGCCAAATTCAATGTTGTGAAGCTTTTCCTCTATATTTTACTCTAATAGCTTTGTAATTTTAGCTCTTATATTTACGTCTTTGGTCCATTTTGAATTAACTTACATATAGTGTGAGGTAAGGGTCCCATCTCATTCTTTCGCACCCTCTGATGAAAATATTGTCCTTTCTCCATTGATCTTGACACTGCTGCAGAAAATCATTTGACCATATACGTGAAGGTATCTGGACTCTATTCCATTGTACAATACCACTGTCTTTATGCCACTAAAACACCATTTTAATTACTGTACCTTTGCAGTAAGTTTTTAAATCAGAAAGTATGAGCCTGCCAATTGTGTTCTTTTTGAAGACATTTTGGCTATTTGAAATCCCTTGATGTGAATTTTAGGATGGACTCTTCTATTTTTGAAAAAAAAAAAAGCAGCCACTGGATGTTGATTGAATTGCACTGAATCTGTAGATCACTTTGGGTAGTACTTATATCTTAACTCTATTAAGTCTTCTGTCCACACACAAGATGCCTTTACATATATTTATATCTTGTCTAGTTACCTTCACCAATGTTGTATATTTTTCCATGTACAAATGTTCCACCTCCCTGGATAAGTTTGTCTCTAAGTATTTTATTTTCTTGGTGATACTGTAAGTTGAGATTTTAATTTTGTTTTTGGATTGTTCATTTTAGTAAATAGAAACTCAATTAGGCTCCTGGGTGGCTCAGTGGGTTAAGCCTCTGCCTTAAGCTCAGGTCATGATCCTGGGGTCCTGGGATCGAGCCCTGCATCAGGCTCTCTGCTCAGCGGGGGAGACTGCTTCCCCCCCACACCCTCTCTGCCTGCCTCTCTGCCTACTTGTGATCTCTCTGTCAATAAATAAAATAAAATCTTAAAAAAAAAAAGAAACTCAGTTGACCTTTACATGCTGATTTTCAATCCTGCAACATTGCTGAATTTTTATTAGTTCTAATAGTTTCAGTGGAATCCTCAACGCTTTCAATATAGAAGATTGCCTCCTCTGTGAACAAAGAAAATTTTTTTAAAGATTTTATTTATTTATTTGTCAGAGAGAGTGAGCACAGGCAGACAGGGTGGCAGGCAGAGGCAGAGGGAGAAGCAGGCTCCCTTCTGAGCAAGGAGCCCGATGCGGGACTCAATCCCAAGACGCTGGGATCATGACCTGAGCCGAAGGCAGCCGCTTAACCAACTGAGCCACCCAGGCATCCCGAACAAAGAAAATTTTACTTCTTCTTTTCCAGTTTGGATGTTGTTTATTTCTTTTTCTTGTTTAATTGCTCTGGCTGGGACTTTCAGTACTATATTGAATAAAAGTGGCAAAAATGGGCATCTTTGTCTTGTTCCTGATCATAGGAGAAAAGCTTTTGGTTGTTCACCATTGAGCATGATATTATTTGTGTGTTTTTTCATGGATGTTATTTCATTAATGACATTTTCTTCTATTCCCACTTTGTTCACTTTTTTTTCCCCCTGTCATGAAGGGGTGTCGAATTTTGTCAAATGCATTTCCTTTATCAACTGTGATAATATGTGGTTTATTACACTGGTGGAATTTCATATGAAATTAATACTGCTTGGCTATGGTGTCTAATCCTTTCAATATGCTGCTGAATTTGGTCTACTATTTTATTGAGGTTTTGCATGTATTCTCATAAGTCATGTTGGTTTGTAGTTTTCTCAGACTGTTTTTGGTTTTGCTACTAGGGCAGTGCTAGCTTTATAAAATGAGGTTGGAAGTACTCCATCCTTTTCATTTTTTTACAAGGCTTTGATAGGATTGGTGTTAATTCTTTTAAACTGTTGGTCATATTCACTGGTGAAGCCATTTGGTCCAGGGTTTTCTTTTTTAGGAAGTTTTGGTCACTGATTTCATCTTATTACAAGTCTGTTAAGATTGATTTCTTTATGAGTCAGTCTTAGTAGGTATTATCTCTCTAGGAATTAGATGTGTTGATTAGGTTATGCAATTTATTGGTGAACAATTATTTGCAGTATTGTATTATAATCCTTATTAGTAAAATCAATAACAATATCCCCATTCTTTTTACTTTTTCCCCCATTTTCACTTCTGATTTTAGTATTTGAGTCTTCCTTCTTTCTTTCATAGTCAATCTAACTAATGATTATTCAGTTGTATTGCTCTTTTCAAAGAACACATTTTTGGCTACATTGATTTTCTCTACTGTTTCTCTATTCTCTATTTTATTTATGCCCAACATCAACTTCATTATTTCTTTTCTTCTGCTAGTTTTGGGTTTAAATTTTTTTGCTTTCCTTAAAGTATAAAGTTGTTATTTTAAGATCTTTCTTCCATTTTTTCTTTTTTTTTAAGATTTTATTTATTTATTTGACAGAGAGAGAGAGAGATCACAAGTAGGCAGAGAGGCAGGCTGAAAAGGAGGGGGAAGCAGGCTTCCCGCTGAGCAGAGAGCCCGATGTGGGACTTGATCCCAGGACCCTGAGATCATGACCTGAACTGAAGGCAGAGGCTTTAACCCACTGAGCCACCGAGGCACCCCCATTTTTTCTTCTTTTTAAATTCTCTTAATTTTTTAATTATTTTTTATTTTTTAAGACAGAGCAAGCTTGAGAGTAAGGAGTGGGAGGGGAGAGAGAGAGAGAGAATCTTAAGCAGACTCCACACCTAGCACAAAGCCCCATGTAGAGTTCAATCTCACAACTCTTGAGATCATGACCTGAGCCGAAACCAAGAGTCAAACACAACTGATTTAGCCAATCAGGTGCCCCTTTTTCTTCTTTTTTAATGTAATTTCAATTTCCCTGTTAGGACAGCATTTCTTGTAGAGCAGATGTAGTGATAATAAACTCCCTTAGCTTTTATTTATCTGGGAATGTCTTCATCACTTTCTCTCATTTTTTGAAGGACTGTTTTGCAGCATATAAAAATCTCATCTGACAGGTTTCTTCTTCCAGCACTTTAAATATCTTATCCCTGCCTTGTGGACTCCAAACTTTCTACTGAGAAATTAGCTGATAATCCTATCATAAATTTCTTGTTTTGATGAATCATCCCTTCTTTCTTGCTGCCTTCCAAAGTTCTCTATCCTGGGCTTTCTGTGAGTTTGCCCTATGTAGAGTTTGCTGAGTTCCATGAATTTGCAAATTCATGTCTTTAACCAAATTTGGGGAGTTTTCAGCCATTATTTCTTCCAATAATCTGCCTCTTTCTTTTCCTTCTGAGACTCCCACAGTGAATATGCTTGTTGGGTTGGCGGCTCCGGGAATGCAGGAGGAACAATAAAAATGGCCACTGGGCTGCCATCTTCCAAGCCGACCTCTTCCTTTACCCATGACTCTCCCACCAGAAGGATGTATGCCGAGGAAACGTTACCATAACTAAACCGATACCTGTGCAAGAAACAGGAACATCAGGACTCCCTCTACCCTCCAATCACCAAATACCTTACCATATGTAGTTGTGAACCCACGCCCCGAATACCTTACCTTATATGGCTGTGAACCTATGCCCTGTCTTAACCCAAATAAAAGACCCACTCGACCGGCTCCTGGGCGCGACTTCCCTGACTCCCCTCTCCTGAGTCGCAGAACTTCACCCGAGAGCACCTTTAATAAACCTTGCCTTGTGCCTATCTTGCCTGGTGTCGTGTGTATCTCGCCTGTAAAACCTTACAATGCTGACCCACTTGCTAGTAATCTCAAATGTTCTATCTTCACATTTGCCAATTCTTTCTTCTGCTTGCTGAAATCTGGGGTTGAATTCCTCTACAGCATTCTCAATTCAGTTACTTTCTTTTTAAGCTCCAGAAATTGTTTGGTTCCTTTTTATAACTGTTACCTTTTTCTTGATATTATCATTTTTTCCTAGATCATTTTCCTTATTTCCTTTAGTTCTTTGTCCATATTTTCCTTTAGCTCTTTGAGCATATTTAAAACAATTTTTTAAAAAGTTTTCACCTGTCTGATGTGTGTGTTTCTCCAAGAACAGTTTCTGCAGCCTTAGTCTGGTCAAGTTGTTACACCAAAATACCATAGACTGGGTGGCTTAAACAACAAACATGTATTTTTCAAGGTTGTGAAGGTTGGGAAGGCCAAGTTCAATGTTCCAGCAGATTCAGTTACTTGTGAGGACCCTCTCTGTGACTTGCAGATACTACCTTCTTGCTGTGTTCTCATATGGTGGAGAGAAAGCTCTGATCTCTCTTCCTCTTCTTGTAAGGATACCAGTCCCATTATGGGAGTCCCACTCCCATGGCCTCATCTAAACTTAATTACTGCCCAAAGTCCCCACCTCCAATACCTTCATATTGGGGATTTGAATTCACATATGAATGGGGGGGACACATTCAGTCCCATAACACTGCCAATTTATTTTCTTCCTGTGAATGGGCCATATTTTCTTGTTTCTTTATATGTCTTGTGATTTCATTGTTGTTGCTATTGAAAATTGGGCACTTGAAAAAAGTCACATGGACATAGTTTCTGGATCTACCTGAAAAGAACTTGGAAGTTGACATTCCATCCTAAAAACAAGTAAAAACCTGAACAGATGGAAAAGTCAATTCTTCTAGGATCTGCAAGAGAGGTGAGAACACAGGGTAAACTATTACCCCCCATGACTGGAGAGACCAACAGGGGATTACGGAAAATAACTTATTGGAGCAGAGACTTGCCTGCAGAAACTGCTGTAGGAATAATAAGTGCTGGGGTGGGAAAACCCAACAGTAATGGGCAATTACTACAGGTGTGAACAACTCTGAGAGTTAAAAACTCCAGGGGAGGGGCGCCTGGGTGGCTCAGTGGGTTAAAGCCTCTGCCTTCAGCTTGGGTCGTGATCTCAGGGTTCTGGGATTGAGCCCCGCATCGGGCTCTCTGCTTGGCAGTGAGCCTGCTTCCTCCTCTCTCTCTCTCTCTGCCTGCCTCTCTGCCTACTTATGATCTCTGTCAAATAAATAAATAAAATCTTAAAAAAAAAACCTCCAGGGGACCTCATCACAAGATGGCTACCAAAATTTGGTTAGATTTATTTTCAGGAGCTCAATGAGGTTTCCTCCATAAATACTGGAGGAAAATCTCCTCATGCTTGTAGGAAGGAGAGAGGAAAAGGAACCATCACAAAATATAACATAGCATTCTGTTCTTAACAAGGCTTGCCCTCAGAAGAAACTAGTTAACCAGAACCTAACCTGCTGGAGTATTATCAAAGCCTAACTGTTCTGGGAGAAGGGAAATAGCCAACCCAAGACAGCCCTACCTTACCACCCTTCTTCTCCACATAGGAGAAGAAATACCAACTCTAGCACATCCTCGCCACCCAACCCACTGACAAAGTTAGAAAAAAAAAAGAGATTTTAAAACACAAATCAAGTTCAGTCAGGAGGCAGAAGCTTACCAAAAGACTGACACACATCATAGAACTATGGAAAAATTTCCTGCCACTCACACCTTACCACCACATTACTAAAGGCCCATTTATAGCAATTCCTTTTGCCCAATTCATCATCTCCATCTACCAAGAAAAAAATACAATGCACGCCAAAAGGCAGAAAACACAAGTTAAAGAGACAGAGGAAGCATCAGACCCAGACATGGTAGAGAAGTTGCAATTTTAAGACTAGGAATTTAAAACAACTATGATTAATACACTAAGGGTGCAAATGGGTAAAGAAGACAGTATGAAAGAACGTTTTTTGTTTTGTTGTTTTTTTTTTTTTTGTCAGAGAGAGAGTGCACACAAGCAGGTAGAGTGGCAGGGAGAGGCAGAGAGAGAAGCAGGCTCCCCGCTGAGCAAGGAGCCCGATGTGGGACTCGATCCCAGGACCCTGGGATCATGACCTGAGCCGAAGGCAGCGGCTTAACCCACTGAGCCAGGTGCCCCCGAAAAAACGTCTTGACAATGTATGGAGGGAGACAGAAATCCAAAAAAGAACAAAAAAAACCCCTCTAGAGATAAAAAAAAACAAACAAACACTGTAACAGATACGAAGAGTGTTTTAGATGGACTTACTAGTAGACTGAACATGGCTGAGAAAAGACTCTCTGAACTTGAGGATATCTCAATGGAAACCTCCAAAACTGGAAAACAAAGAAAAAACAATATCCAGGGACTGTGGGACAACTACAAATGTATAATATACAGGTAATGGGAATACCAGAAGGGGAAGAAATGAACAGGAGATTTGAAACAGTAATAACTGAGCATCTTCCCAAATTAATGTCAGACATCAAATCACAGATCTCAGAAGTTCAGAGATCACCAAACAGGATGAATTCTAAAAATACTAAAACAGTACATCTAGGCATATCATTTTTAAATTATAGAAAACCAAAGCTAAGAAAATACTCTAAAAGAAGCCAGAGGGAGGGGCACCTGGGTGGCTCAGTCAGTCATGCATCTGCTTTCAGCTCATATCATGATCCCAGGGTCCTGGTAGCAAGTCCCGAATCAGGCTCGCTGTTGAGCAAGAGGCTGCTTCTCCCTCTCCCACTCCCCTTGCTTGTGTCCCCTCTCTCACTATGTCTCTCTCTGTCAAATAAATTTAAAAAGTCTTTAAAAAAAAAGAGGCCAGAGGGAAAAATATTCACCTATAGAGGAACAAAGATAAGAAGGCCACTATGACACCCACCATTTATAAGGCCACCATACATCCAACATCTGTTCAGAAACCATGCAAGCAAGAAGGGAATGGGGTGAAATATTTAATGTGTTGGGGGAAAAAAACACCACCAACCTCGAATTCTGTACCCTGCAAAATGATCCTTGAAAAGTGAAGGAGAAATAAAGGTTTTATCAGACAAACAACAATTAAGGGAATTTTTTGCTAGTATACCTGCCTTGCAAGAAAGGTTTAAAGAACTTCTTTAGAGAGAAGGAAAATAATAATAGGTTAGAAACTCATATCTTCATAAAGAAAAGAAAAGCATCAAAGGAGTAAGTGAAGGTAAAAATAAAACTTTCATCTCTCTTAAATTTAACTGACCTAAGGGTTAACAGTTGTTCAAAATAACAGCAACAACATATTTGATTATATATGTTTACATATATCTCATAAATATATATATATGCACATATATATACGCTTATGTAAAAGTGAAATGAAAAACAGCAGTGATACATGGTGCAACAGGGCAGGATTAGGATTATTTTGCTATTATAAGGTACTCATAAAACCCATGAAGTTTACTTGAAAAGTGTTACTTGAAAGTGGACTTACATTAGTTGTAAATGTATTGCAAACTCTAGTGCAACCACTAAAGAAAGTAACAAAAAGAAATGTATGTGCTAAGAAAGGAGAGTAAAAGGAATCATATGAAATGTTCAATTATTATTTTATTTTTTTAAGATTTACTTATTTTATTTTTTTAATTTTTATTTTTATTTAAACATATAATGTAACCCACCACCCTCTCCCAAAACCCCTCCCCCCTCAATTATTATTTTAAAGATTTTTATTTATTTATTTGATGGAGAGAGACACACTGAGAGAGGGAACATAACCAGGGGGAGTGGGAGAGAGAGAATCAGGCTTCCCCCTGAGCAACAAGCCCGAAGCAAGGCTCAATCCCAGGAAGAAACTAGTACTTAGAGGGAAATTTATAGCATTGAATATATATAAGAAGAGAAGAAAGGGGCACCTGGGTGGCTCAGTGGGTTAGGCCTCTGCCTTCGGCTTGGGTTGTGGTCTCAGGGTCCTGGGATCGAGCCCCACATTGAGCCCCGCATTGAGCCCTGCATCGGGCTGTCTGCTCAGCGGGGTGTCTGCTTCCTCCTCTCTCTCTGCCTGCCTCTCTGCCTACTTGTGATCTCTCTCTCTGTGTCAAATAAATAAATAAAATATTTTTTTAAAAAAAGAAGAGAAGAAAGATCTAAATTAATAATCCAAGCTTAGGAAACTAGGAAACAAAGAGCAAGTTAAGTCCAAAGTAGCAGAAGAAAAAAATAAAAATTAGAGTAGAATGAAGCTGAAAACAGGAAATCAATAGCAAAAATCAACAAAACCAGTACCTGGTTCTTTGACAAGATCAATAATATCAAAAAGCCTCCAGCCAGACTAATTAAGAAAAAAAGATAGAACATGTATTTCTAACATGGGATACAGAGGAAGGGACATCACTATAAAACTTTTATTTATACAATAAAAGTATAATAGAGGAAAATTATAAATAATTCTATGCAAACTAGATGGATAACCTAGATGAAATCAACCAATTCCTTGAAAGTTACAATCAACTAAAACTCATGCAAGAAGAAACAATCTGAATAGGTCTGCATTTATTAAAGAAACTGAACAATAATTAAGAAGCTTCTAGAATGGAAAGCACCAGGCCTGGATGGATTCTACCACACAGTGAAGGAAGAAATTATACCAATTCTCTACAATCTCTGTCAGAATATAGAAGCAGAGAATATACTTTGGAATTCATTTTATGAAGACACCATTATCACAATACTCACAAGAAACCCACAAAGAAAATATAAGAAAACAAACTACAAACAATATTTCTCATGACAATAAATGTTAAATCCTCAACAAAATATAGGAAATCTAATCCAACAATGTATGAAAACAGTTATATACCACGACCAAGTGGGATTTATCCCAGATATGCAAGGCTAGTTCAACAGCTGAAAATCAATTAATGTAATTCATCATATCAACAGTCTAAAGAAAAATCACATGAGCATATCAATAGAAGCAGGAAATGCATTTGACAAAGGCCAATACTCATTCATGATAAAAACTATCACCAAACTAGTAATAGGAGAAGAATCCCTCATTTGGATAAAGAATATCTATAAATTCCCTATAATTCACTTAATGGTGAGAAACTCAAACCTTTCCCAGGATTAAGACCAAGATGTGTCTTCTGCACTACTGTTTTTCAACATCGTATGGGAAGTGGTAGTTAATACAAAACACAAGAAAAGGAGATAAAAGACATACAGACTGGAAAGGAGTAAAACTGTCTTGTTCACAGATGAGTGTTGATTTCAGGAGTTCCCCACGTGAAGTCTGAAAGCCCTTACATGAAGGGCAAGGACAGACAGAAGAGAGCAGACCACTCCAGACTAGTTGGTGGTGGTTTGAAGAAACAAGGTAATTTACATACTAGGCATGTCTTGGGCAGCCATAAGACTAGCAGATTTCTGTATCTACCCACCAGAATCTTAAAAGTTTACATACAGGTCTTAACAGGAATTAGTCACGTACCAAGTCCAGAGGGTCTCAACAACACATTACTCTCTCAAGGCTAGGTACTGGAAATGGCTGTGAGTATGGAAATAGCAGGCAGAATGTACATTCCAAGGGAAGAAAGGTGTAAGGTGCCTCCTGTTGCCTGGGTCCAGCTCATGAGTCAACCAGTGGTCATGTCCTCTCAATGACCTCCTCCAGCAATGACATGATAATCTATACAGAAAACCCAAAAGAACTGACCAATAAATTACTAGAACTACTAAGCAATTACAGCAAGGTTGAAGGCTACATGGCTAATACACAAAACTCTGTCAATTTCCTCTATAGCAGCAGTCAACAAGGGGCATTTGAGATTGGGGAGGGTATGTGCTATGGTGAGTGATGTAAAATGTGTAAGCCTGATGAATCACAGGCCTGTACCCCTAGGACTAATAATACATTATATGTTAATTTTTAAAAATAAGAAAAAAATAAAGTAACACAATATCATTTACCTTAACACCCCCCAAAATGAAATATTTAGCTATAAATCTAATAAAATATGTACAAGATCTATATGAAGAAAACTATAAAACTGAACAAAATGAACAAAATCAAGGGAGAACTAAATAAATGGAGAAATATTCCATGTTCGTGGGGAGGGAGACTCAATATTGTCAAAATGTCATCTCTTCCCAAATTAGTCCATAGATTCAAGAAAATCCCAACCAAATTATTTTGTGGGTATTGACAAACTGATTCTAAAGTTTATATGCAGAATTGGAAGACCCAGATTAGCCAACAAAATAATGAAGAGGAACCAAGTTGGAGCAAAGATGCTACTTAATTTCCAGATTTACTATAAAACGACAATGATCAAGATAATATACTGTTGGTAAAAGAACAGACAAATAGATCAATGAAACAGCAGATCCCAGATACAGACCCACATAAATATAGCCAATCAATCTTCAACAAAGAGCCAGGCAAGATAACGGAGCGAAGATAGCCTCTTTAGCAAAGACTGCTACAACATTTGGCCATCCACATGCAAAATGATGAATCCAGGGGCACACCTTATGCCCTTCACAAACATCAACTCACAATGGGTTTCACAGAGTTCAATGTAAAACACACAATGAGAAAACTTCAAAAGATAACATAGGAGAAGGGCACCTGGATGGCTCATTCAATAGAGCATGTGACTCTTGATCTCAGGGTTGTGAGTTCAAGCCCTACATTGGGGGTAGAGATTACTCAAAAAAATAAAACCTTTAAATAAATATATATATAAATAAATAGAAAGATAACATAGGAGAAAAGTTGCTGAAAAAGGCTAGGGATTACTTTTTTTTAAGATTTTTAAAAATTATTTATTTATTTATTCATAAGAGACAGAAAGAGAGAGGCAGAAGCAGAGGGAGAAGCAGGCTCCCCGTGGAGCAGGGAGCCCAATGCAGGACTTCATCTCAGGACCCTGGGATCATGACCTGAGCCGAAGGCAGATGCTTAACCGACTAAGCTACCCAGGCGCCCCATGGTGATGACTTTTTAGATACAATATCAAAACCATGATAGAGAAAAGAAATATTTGATAAGCTGGATTTGATTAAAACTTAAAACTTCTGCTCTGTGACATATACTGTCAAGAGAATGAGAAGACAAGCCATAGACTGGAACAAAAATTTGCAGAAGAATATATCTGAAAATATAAAAGATCCAAAATATTCAAAGGACTCTGAAAGCTCAATAGTAAGAAAACAAAGAACTGGATTAAAAATTGGGCCAAAGACCTTAATAGACACCTCACTCAGGAGGATCTGGAGAGCAAAAAGCACATGCAAAGATCCTTCACATTATATGTTGTCAAAGAAATACACAAATTAAAATAACACTGAGACACCTCTACATGTCTAGTAGAATGTCCAAAATCCAGAACGCTGACAGTAGCAAATGCTGGCGAGGATTTGGAGCAACAGAAACACTCACCCATTGCTGATGGGAAATGCAAAATGGTAGAGCCACCTTGGAAGAAGGTTTAGCAATTCCTGATGAAAGTAAACATCCCCTTACTGCACATTCCAGCAACCAGCTCAAAAGAATGTATAACTTATGTCCACACAAAAACCTGCAAGTGAATGTTTGCAGAAGCTTGATTCTTAATTGCCAAAACTTGGAAGCAACCTAGATGTCCTTCAGTAACTGAATGGATAAACTGTGGTCCATCCAGCAATGAACATTATTCAGCACTAAAAAGAAGTGAGCCATCCAGGCATGAAAGGACATGAAGGAAACTTAAATGCGTATTACAAAGTGAAAGAAGCCAATCTGAAAAAGCTATATGCCGTACGACATGACCTTCTGCAAAAGGACGAACTCTCGAGGCAGGAAAAACACCCATCTTTGTTAGGGCTAAGGAACAGACAGAGCACAGGGGGTTCTAGAACAGTGAAACTATCCTAGAATGGCCAACGCATGTTATTCATTATATATTTGTCCAAACCTATAGAGTGTACAACACCAAGAGTGAACCCTCAAAGTCAGCTATGGAATGTGGGTAACTGCAATGCATCAATGCAGGTTCATTCTTTGTAACTAATGTATCAAGCTGGTGAGAGATGTTGATAATTGAGGCCGCTACGCCTAAGCTGGGGGCAGCAAGTATGTAGGAAATCTCAATTCTGTACTTTTGCCAATTTTGCTGTAAACCTAAAATTGCTCTAAAAAGATAATCTTTCTTTAAAACGAAACAAACTATTCACCTCTCCCAGTCTTTGCAGACTGGTTCTTAGTAATTGGCTGGCTTGCTTTCAGCCTAGGGGGCAGATAGAGGGAAAAACTTAAGATATCCTTGTTCTTTTCTGAACATGCAGATCTTGGTTGGGCCCCATGTTGCTTTTTCAGCTTCTTTTAAATGTCTGGATTTCTCCGAGAGTCTCATACCAAACCTCTCCCTGGAGCCATAGACTATCTTGTCTGTATCTTTCATTTCTTGCCTAAGGTATCAGTGGGACATAGTCTACCTACAATTTTCATGAGCAATGCTTGCCACTTCTCCCTACTTGAGATGTGAGTGAGGCAAGACAGAGACCAGTGCTTCTGGCAGCCCCCAAACACGCTAGAACTTTACAAATAAAGGCTGCTCTGTTCTCTTCCTGATGGAGAGAAGGAATCAGGAACCCTATTACCTCCTCTCCAGACCAAGACGTGCACTGGCGGAAAGGAAGGGGCGAGCACAAGTTACAAATGCCACAAAACTTCCAGAATTTCAAATGTGGTTTTTACTTTGTTTGGTTGCTGATCTTTTTATTGTTTTCCAGAGCTTTTCTAAGCTAGTTTCCAGTGTTTTGGCGGGGGTGGGGGGTGGTGTCTATTTTGTTGATGTTTCCAAAGAGGATTGAGGGCTTGGAGATTTTCGTTTTTTGTTTTTTTGAGATTTTATTTATTTATTTGGCAGATTACAAGTAGACAGAGAGAGAGAGAGGAAAGCAGGCTCCCCGACGAGCAGAGAGCCCGATGTGGGGCTTGATCCCAGGACCCTGAGACCATGACCTGAGTTGAAGGCAGAAGCTTAACCCACTGAGCTACCCAGGTGCCCCAGGGCTTGGAGTTTTTACTGTGTCGTTTTGCTGACTCCTTCTACTTTGGCTAAAAATCATAGACCACTTAATATGGTGATTATAGAAAATACATTTTTTTAAAAAGAAGCAAAATTGTCATCCACATATGTATCTATATTTATATAGATCTTATTTATTTGATATAAAAATATAGATTTTATTTATTTATTTATTTGAAAGAGAGATAGTGAGAGAACATGGTGGGAAGTGGCTGGGCAGAGGGAGTAGCTGACTCCCCGCTAAGCCAGGACCCTAGGGCAAAGGCTGAGGCTTAACCCACTGCCACCCAGGCACCCCTCCTGTGTTAAATAAAAATCCAAAAAACAAATTCACTATTGTAATTTATAAGAGACTTTAGGCAGCAAGTTGTATACAAAACCAATACTGAGCAAATATAATTTTTAAGAAGATACATTTACCATAGCTTTAAAACATGAAATATCTAAAATTAAGCCCAAAAATATGCAATAATGCTATGGAGAAAATACATGAAGAGTTATTAGACCTAATTAAACAGAGATACACTTTTAGCTAGGACACCATAGGGTTACTCAGGTCAGAGGGCTGAAAGCTATCTGCAAAGGGGAGGAGGGAGAAAGGACAAAAGAAGAGAAAGAATGTGTCTGTTTTGGAAATCAATCAGCTCCCACTAAGGCGACATATGGCCAGGTGTCCCACGGATAACACCCTTGCATGAACCAGTCTGGAGCTGAGGACTTGTGCAGAAGCCCCAAGTCGCCCTGAAGTTATATTTAGCTCATTATAATACTGAGATCTCCTATGGGCAGAGTTTTGGGCCATTTTTTAAAAAAATGTACAATGTATCCACTAGCATGTTGACAAGCTATTGACAAGCTAGGTATTTGCAAAGTGCCTAACAAAATATGTGTAAGTTCCCTAATGTATCTAGCTCCTTACCCCTGTCCCCTAACACCCTGAATGAAAGATTCCTGCACTACCCCATGGGGAGACAATGCTTTGACAATTACCTCCCCATCCCCTCACTTACCACCAGGTAATTTTGCTCCAACCAAGAGACTCAGGCTGGTTAATTGCTGATGCCTGTGGCAAGAGGCAGACCCTTTGTGTGGCGACAGTACGATGGTAAGGATTATGAGAATCAGTATTGTGAAGCTATCAATTCTCCCAAGTAATTTCGAGATTCAATGAATCCAAAATCTCAGCATTTTTATTTACAAGTTGGCATAATGATGACTATTCATGTGGGTTGATTATAGCCAAAACACTTGAACAAATATTCATGGAAAGATACTTTATCTTAGCAAGATTTCGTTTCCTGCCATACTAACACTGGGGTGGGGATCTGTGACCCTATTTCTTGCTACAAACTGCCTCCATATCTACCCTAAACACTTCCAAACATGCTCTTTCACTTTTCCCCCTAACACTTAAACTTCTAAATTCTGATTATATTAGTGGCTTATTGTCTTCTCTCTACCGCCCCCCGACCAAACAAAAACAAAACAAAACAAAGAGTTACCAAGAAAATGAACTTTGTTTTCTTCACTGACATACTTTCAACCATTTACAATGGTGTTTGGAACAGAACAGGTGCTCGATACACTTTGATTCAATCACTGAACGGGAAATAGGTTTGTTCTCCGCAGTTGTCTACTCGCCTTACTGTCACTTATGGAAATGCATAGCTAAATGACACACCGTCCTCAGCAAACCTCCATCTCCTTCCTGAGGAACCTGGAGCCACGCGCCCAGCAGCCCAAGGGGTGTGACGCCGGGCCCGGAAGTGGGAGTTGGGCACGTGACAGGCGCGCCCAGGCCCCGCCTCTCAGGCTACAGCTGGGAACTACAGTTCCCAGAATGCTTGGTTCCCGCATGGACTACATTCACCAGAGGCTTTGCGGCCGTCCTCCCCAGCTAGCTGTCCCGCCTCTCCTGACCTGCGCGGGCCGCCGGTCGACTGCTGCTGGAGCGGGCGGCTCAGGGACTTGAAGTCGGCCCGGGCATCACCCGGGGAGGAGTCGCGACCCCAGGCTGTTGTTCGCCGGGGCGGTTCCGGAGCCCCGCCAGCGGAGAACGGCCGGGGAGGCGCAGCCCCCGGAACCCCGAGGCCCGGGCGAGGTGAGCAGCGGAAGGTCGGCGGAATGCGGGACGGACGGAGGACCGGGGCCTCGGGAGGATGCGGCGCCGTGGCGCGGGGCATAGGCCCGAGAGGCGCGAGTGGGGCCTTTGTGGGCGCATGCAGGGGGGCCAAGGGCCGGCACCCCCGATGTGCCCGCCTGGCCCGCACCAGCCGTCCCGCGGACGCGCCGCTGACCGCGGCAGGTCGGGCACCTGTCCCCACCGGCCCAGGCCCCGGTCACACTCCTACTCCCTCCGGACTCGTGCCCGGCGCGCTACCTGCGGGGCCCTGCCGGCGTTTGGATTTGCTCCTGGCTGCCAGTGAATGTGAGGAACTGTGTTTCCACCCCTCCCCGGCGCCACTGCCCTCCGGGGCTGCAGGCGCCGAGATGTGTTTTCCGATAGAAGTGAGTTGCTGGCTTCCCCCCACCCCCTTCTCCCCACGGCAGAATCTGGACTGGAACCCAGGATTTCGGTCTCTGTGCCTGCTCCTCCAGCCGGCAGCCCTCCGGCCGCCATCGGAAAACTGCTGTCATCCGTTTCCCAAGCACTTTTCTCTAAAAACCTGGAAGGAGATTCCTTGACAGGAGGGGGAGCAGTTGGGGCGGGTGCAGCTTGAGCTGGAGAAGAGTTGTCCCCTGCGGACAGTGAGGTTAGAGCAGGTGCTGTGGAGGCGCGCATTTGGATCCCGGTGCACCCTCACTGGCTGTGTGCACTGGGGCAAGTGGCTCCCATTCTGCCCTCAGTTTCCTGACCTGTGAGATAGGCGTGGACAGTGGCAGCTATGCTGCGGGACTGAGCGATGCGGGCCGTTCCTGGCCCCTGGAGCAGGTTCAGTGAGGTGTTGCTACGACTGAAGCTGGAGTCCTAGGTCTTTTTTCTCTGAGCCGCAGTGGGAAGAGTTGGGCCCCAGGCCACTGTGGGCTGCCCCTTGTCTCTGGGCCTGTCCAGCTCCAGCTTCTTCTGACTTCCCTCTCTGAGGGCACCTAGCCTCAGTCTCAGGTGGTGGAAGGATTTCAGAGCTGGTGATTCTCAGGGGTGAAAAGCAGAAGGGGCTTCTCCGTCCTGGCTCCCTTTTTCCTCTTTCAGATCTGCCTTCTGGAGACTCCACTCATCCTCAGGGAAGAGTCCAGGAAGAAGATATGGCTATTGGACCGAGGGAAGCAAGGCCTCAAGTGAGTTCATTGACATCTTTGGTCTTAGAAACAGATTTTTTTTTTCCTAATTCTCAAACTGAAGTGCTCTGCTGCATGCAGTCTTCTGCAGGACCTGGAGCCCAAGCCCTTTCCTTCTTCAAGAGTTGATCCAGCGAGGGGAGGGGTGGATTCTGTAGGGAATGTTTGCCTCCTCCCTGCCAATCCATATCTAGTGTTTCCCTTTTCTTTTCCTAACAGACACTTCTTTTTATTCATTAATCTCAATTCAGTGTATGGTTACTAACTTGGCAGGTGAGATACCACGTGAGGACAGAACACACACACACACACACACACACACACACACGGCAGCTCCTTTCTGGCCCGGCTTCCTTGGCTCGCCCTGGTCTCCCTCGCTACCCTTCATTTTTCTTCAGGATACCCTCCCTAGGCTTCTCCAATCCATCATTGTCCATTTTTTCTCCCTCTTTACTTTGTGGATCACGTGCCTTGTTTCTCTACTCTCTTGAAAACTGTTCTTGACCTGCCATTTTCATCCTTCCATGTTGGAAACGGGGGAGGGACCCGGTCCAGGTGAGCCAGTGCCTGAACAAGGAATAGCCCTGTTGGAGGGGACACAGCTGGAGAGATCTCTGGACAGCAAGGGCAGAGAGAAGACTCCCCAGGAGGGAGCAGGGAGGGGTGTACAGGATATCAGGAGTGGAGAGACAGGGTCTCCAGTGGGTAGGAAGCAGGGCTTGAAGCCAGACTACCAGGCTTGAACCCATCTCCTCGGTTACTGTTTGTGGGCCCTGGACAGATGTGCCCGTTTGCTCACCTGGACAATGGGAATAGCAAGCATGCAGACCTCATGGGGCAGGTGAGAGGGTCACGTGAGTCAGTGTATGGGAAGTGTTTGGATCAGGGCTGGACACTAGCAGATACCCAACAAGGGGTGGTTGTGGGAGCTGGATGGTGTTACTGACGTGATGACACCACTCATGCCGACAGATGGGACCTGCTGGACCATGTTGCTGGGACTTGTCCTTTCACTGATCATCTGCATCTGACAGTCACAGTGTTGCTGGGGGTCTGCCTGAGGGTGTGGCCTTTGTTCTCACTCTCATGCCAGCACAGCAGTGGTCATCCCCGTGGTTCACACTAGCAAACTGAGGCTCAAAGATGTCAGTAACCTGAATTCAAACCCCAGTGTGTCTGGCCTCTGGATCCAGGCTCGTCATTGTGCAGCCTTTCCCCTGGTGCCTCTTTTGGAACCTGGGGCAGCCCCAGCCCCCGTGTTCCCAGAGCTCTTTTCCACTGTCGTGTTGTCTTGGGGCCCTTGAAACTCAGCGGTGGTTGATCCTCGGGCTGGGACCAGCCAGTGCATATTTCTAAAGCTTTCCCTTCCTGTTCCCACAGAGCCACATTGCTCTCTTGCCCAGAATCTTCTCCATCCCTGCAGGGGAGCAAATGTGTGTGGCATTCTCCCTAGCCTCACCTGCTCTCATGTGTCCCTACAGCATGGGCTTACAGGTAAAGCCCAGTGATGGGCGTTTAAGACCAGAAAGAGAATATATGAGTGCTGGCTTAACAGAAAACTTTATTTATTGTCCTGCCTCTGACACTGATAAGGTTTGTGGCCCTGGGTCTTGACTGTCCTGAACCTTCTGGTCCTTATCTCTAAAATGAGGATTGATCTGCGCCTGGGTGGCACAGTGTGTTAAGAGTCTGCCTTCAGCTCAGGTCATGATCCCAGAGTCCTGCTCAGTGGGAGCCTGCTTCTCTGTCTCCCTGCTGCCCCTGGCCCCGGCTTGTACTCTCCCTCTCTTTCTGTCAAATAAATAAATAAAATCTTTGTAATAAAATAAAATGCGGATTGAACTGGGAGATGGTATATGGTCCTGTCTACCTACACATTTTTCTTTCATTGATCAAATTATTTCATATGTTTACCTTGTCTGCCAGTTGAATTATAAGTTATTTTGAGAGCTAAGATTATTTCTTGCATTCCCATAATGTGCCAGTAATTTACTTTGTTATACATGTATGACCTGCTCATGTTTAAAATTCAGAGCATCGGGGCACCTGGGTGGCTTAGTTATTAAGCATCTGCCTTTGGCTCAGGTCATGATCCCAGGGTCGTGGGATCGAGCCCCGCATCGGGCTCCCTGCTTGGCCTACTTCTCCTTCTCCCACTCCCTCTGCTTCTGTTTCCTCTCTTACTCTCTCTCTCTGTGTCAAATAAATAAGTAAAATATTTTTTAAAAAGAAAAAAAATTCAGAGCATAAAAAATATCTACATAAAGAAGAAAGTGAAATCTCTCTTACCCCGGTATCTAGAGATAGTCACTGTCTCCCCTTTGGTATATGTCCATCAGACTCATTTTACTTATCTTTGTTTTTTATTTATATGTGTATTAATATGTACATATGTACTCATTTATTTTACCATTTTAACTTTTCTCGGGTGATAAAATAAGCATGACTTAACATTCACCGCTTTAACCTTTTCGGGGTGTTGAACTCAGTGGTGTTAAGTACCTTCACATCATTGCACAGCTGTCACCGCTACCTGTCTCCATCCTATAGATGATCTCATTTGCTTCTTAATGCCAAGAGGTAGGCATTTAGAGGCAGTTTTGCCAAGTGGTTACGAATGGAGCTTTGGACCTCCTCCATACTGAAATTCTAACTCTACCCCTGGCCAGCTGCAACACTGTGATTTGTAATAGGAAATACATATTTGGTTTTCACTGCTGTTCCCGGCACAGAGGAAATTATGAGGGTGTTGGAAGCTAAGTGATTCGTAATATTGAGGTTTTGTTCTTGAAGAAACTTCAGAGCATTAAAGGTGAAATTGGTGTTTATTGCTATTCATAATGATCCATTTTGACCAAGCCGGATTTGATATGAATGAGGTGACTTTTAGAAAGAAAGAAAATCCCTAAGGATCTGAGCTGGTTGGCAGGAAAACCTATCTGGATTAGAGGGGTTGGACCTTTCAGGCCCTCTCCCCTACAACCCAAGGGCCAGTCATGCCTACACAGTGGTCAGTGATTTAATCCATTGTGCTTGTGTAATGAAGTCTCGGAAAAAAAACCCAAAATGACAATGTTCAGAGAGCTTCTGGGTTGGTGAACACTTGTAGATAGGGAAGGTAGTAGATAGGGAAAGTAGCATCCAAAAAGGGCACAGAAGCCCTTTTTGGGCTTTTCCCTGTAGATAGGGAAAGTAGCATCCAAAAGGGCACAGAAACTCCACGCCCCTACCCACATAGCCTGCTCTATGCATCGCATATGCATTCTGGCTGTCCCTGCATTCTGCTTTCCTGCATTGTGGTACTCTTCCTGTATTTACCACCTTAGCAAGTTAATTAAACCCAAGGGTGGGGGTTGTAGAAACCTCCCTGACTTATAGCCAGTTGGTCGACTCATAGCCAGTTGGTCGGAAGCAGTAACAGTCTGGACTTGAAATAGGCATCTGAAGTTGGGGCGGTCTTGTGGGACTGAGCCCTTAACCCGTGGGATCCGACCATCTCTCCAGGTCAATGGCATGAGAATTGAGGTCAATTGTAGGATGCCTACCTGGTGTCACACAACCACTTGGTATGTGGACAACCCACATGCCTGGGATCAGAAGTAAAGGAGTATTGTAGTATTGACTGGAGACGCACAGGGCCTCCTATATATGGGGTCTCTGGTACACCAGCTGTTTGACTTGGACTGATTTCTCTTTGTTTCTTCTTGTGTAAAATGGGGGCAGTAATAGTACCTGTTTTATAGGATTGTTGTAAAGATACCTATTTACAGTAACAGTTCGTAAAAACCTCTAGAAACAGTAGTTGGTCCAAAGAAAGCATTCAATAAATGATAGCTATTTTTTAAAAGATTTTGTTTTTATTTATTTGAAAGAGAGACAGAGATCACAAGTAGGCAGAGAGGCAGGCAGAGAGAAAGAAGCAGGCTCCTGCCGAGCAGAGAGCCCGATGCGGGGTTTGATCCCAGGACCCCGAGATCGTCACCCGAGCCGAAGGCAGAGGCTTAAACCACTGAGTCACCCAGGCATCCCTAAATGATAGCTATTTTAATTCTGTAAGCGCACAGAGAGTGCCTTAAGCTAGCTAACCTAGGCTGCATCAGTGATTTTACATTGTTTTCTGTTTTCGTTGTTTTCTGATCACTAACACCATCATAAATTCCCTTGGATGTGTGTTTTTGTGCAATATTTGTTATGATACAAATATAGTAACTGATAAAATAAAAGATATGCACATTTTTTAAAAGATTTTACTTATTTATTTGACAGAGAGCAAGAGATCACAAGTAGTCAGAGCAGCAGGCAGAGAGAGGAGGGGAAGCAGGCTCCCTGCTGAGCAGAGAGCTCGATGCAGGGCTCAATCCCAGGACCCTGAGCTGAAGGCAGAGGCTTAACCCACCGAGCCACCCAGGTGCCCCAAAATATGCACATTTTAAAGCTTTAAATATATATTGTCCAATTGTCACCAGAAAGATTTTTCTAATTAACACACCTACCAATGGTTTTTCTAATTAACACGCTTACCAATGGTCTTAATTCCTGACCACATCTCCTTATGGTAGTTAATACAGGGCCTGGGTAAGACTTCAGGCTGTTTAGTTGTCACTGGCCGATGTCCACTAAACAAATAACCTGAAACCTTCAGAAACCGGAGTAACACCCGAAGCCTTTCATGGCAGCCCATCCTGCCCCACAACTGCCACCACCTTTACCTTGTGTAATGGGAGGTCCCAGGTGAGCTGGGATGGCTTGTCATTACAGGTGTCGGTGACCTTCGAGGATGTGGCTGTGCTCTTTACACGGGATGAGTGGAGGAAGCTGGGTCCTTCTCAGAGAAACGTGTACCAGGAAGTGATGCTGGAGAACTACAGTAACCTGGTCTCACTGGGTAAGGGAATTTCCCTGTAGATGAAAAAGTCAGACAGTAGCATAAGTCAACACCTGCTTCCCTGCATAAAAGCCATGGGGCATCAGGAACTTTCAGCTGAATTTGGCCTTGGGATTATGCACATTGTAAATAAATATTTAAAGCTTCTTTCCCACCATAGGCATGGATTTGTCCCACACATGGGACAGTTGACATACTTGTATGTTAGAAATTCCCTCATAGTTCAGGCAACATTTTCCAGCTGTGATTTTCTGTGATTTGTTTGCTCAGCTCACAGCAGAAATCATCCCTCAACTGTCTTCATTACGCTGCCGGCAGCCTTTCCCAATTCTCCCTTCCAGCCTGACGAACATATATAAGCCATCTTTGAAAGGGAGTCAGATGCTGCTTTCTCATTTTAAACAGGGCACTTGGTATGGGTACCTGTTTACAAACATTTAGTCTGTAAATGTCTGTGTTCCCTCTTCCGTGGAAAGCCCTGGGTACTCTAGTAATCAGAGCTGCCTGTGTATCCGGCGTCTCTAACCTGCAGCTACCTCCTACACAGCCATGCCCTACAGGCCCCTTGCCTGTCCCCTCACACAGACCCTCACATCACGGGGGCACGGCTGGAGCACCTCACCAGAGCTCTTTGTGCCATCCCCTGCGTTTTCCATTCAGATCCATGATGTGTCTTTGAGTCAAAAGAAAACCAAGTCTTATTTTTCTCTTTTCTTTTTTCCTGTCTCTGAGCAGGACTCCTGTTTTCCAAACCAAGGGTGATCTCCCTGTTGCAGCAAGGAGAAGATCCCTGGAAGGTAGAGAAAGAAAGTCCTGGGAGCCCTTCTCTAGGTGAGTGGATGGGACCGAGTGGCGGGGGGGCGGGGGCGGTGGGCGCAGGCAGCAGTCTGGGGGATAAGTGGACGGTTCGGCTCAGAGATGTCGGTCAAGAAGGTTTCTCTGGGGCCTCTGTCCTGGAGCAGTGGCAGAGAGGGGACACTCAGGCCCCAGACGTGAGCTTCTTCTTACTCTCTGGTAATCACTTCCCAAACGAATCTCTCGGGAGCTCTTCTTATTCATCCCTGTTTTCAGAGGAGGGCGGCACATTGGGGATTCAGTCAGCAAACAGTGTATTTAAGGAATGGCAAAAAAAAAAAAAAAAAAAAAGGAACGGCAAAGAATCAGTCTGACCAAGGCTCAGGGCATGTGAGAGAAGGAGCCAAGGAAGGAAAGGGTGTCAGAAAGCTAGCAAAGCTGCGTTACACTGGGCTTTAAAAAGAGTCTCGGGCATGGGACCCTCCCATAGAAATTAAGGATTTTCAGCAGAAGACTGGAGTTCTGGGTATTTTAGAAAAATTGGCTTAAATGTGAAACAGTGTACATGTCTTCTGGTAAGGACGTGGCCGGAGAAGCTGGAGCAAGTCCCCGCTCTGGCATTGAGGGCCGCTGTCGGAGACAAGACCAGCTGCTGTGGACAGAGCTGGTGACTACTGCTGTGTCACCGTTGGTGCTGAAGGGCGATGACGTGGCTGTGTGTGCATGTGTAATGTGTGCGGAAGTGCAGGCAGAAAGGCTGGGGAGGACACACCTGAGCTGGTGCCAGGAGCTCCACGTGGAATGGGATCGAGAAGGGGCAGGACGATAGAGGGCTTTAGTTATATGTAATCTTAATATTTTGTAGAGAATAGATTGATGAAATCCTTACGTAATTTGAGTTTAGTAAGAATGGTCACTTTGGAGCATGGTGGGGGATAGATTGAAAGTGAGGGAGAAGCTGATGGGGAATCTTCCCAGACATGCTTGCAGTAAGGTAGGCGAGATGTTTCTAGGGTGTGGACAAAGGCATGGGCACTGGGGTCCGGAGGGAGGAAGAGGGATGTAGGGTGAGTTTGCTGTGGGATAGGTCTCACTGGAGAGCGAGTGGAATGCTCAGGGAGAGATGCTTGTGGACAGCCATACAAGGTCTGCGGGAACTCGGAAGGCAGGTCAGGGGGCCCTCAGTACAAAGGTGACATCTGACACCTTGAGCTGACCAGGCGAGGGCACAGAGCAGCGGACAGAATCCCAGAAACCTCACCATTTACAAGGTAGGTTAGGAAAGAAGACTCCGGCTGAGCCTGAGAAGAAATCATAGAGGAGAGAAATGGGAAAGGTAGCTGATAGGGTAGCTAGGGACAGAGAGCTGATGAGTGGAGGAGGATCCAGGTTTGAGCCCCCACCCCCTGCTTTTTTGTCCCCTAATGGACGGTGCATGAGCTCC
The DNA here is from genome assembly GCA_003697995.1 of Taxidea taxus jeffersonii. Taxonomy (NCBI): domain Eukaryota; kingdom Metazoa; phylum Chordata; class Mammalia; order Carnivora; family Mustelidae; genus Taxidea; species Taxidea taxus. Next base: position 43,077 of record RCUC01156226.1, read on the forward strand.
ATGCTGGGCACTGGTGATGTGACATTGGACAGAAAGACGAAGGTCCTGGGGCTGGAGGTCACAGTCGGGTGGGGAGACAGGTAATGGTGCACTGAGCACACACACGGGGTGTGGAATGACCCCATAGGATGGCTGTGGAGTGTGTGAGGGTGCGCAGCAGAAGGGGTGGTGTGGGCAGAGGCTTCCCGAGGAGGTGGGATCCGGGGATGTGGAGCCAGGTCTGGCCACAGGAAAGGGCCCCCTGAGTCCAGAGAAAGGAAGCCAGCAGGTGCTGCCAGGAGCCGGGAGAGTGCTGCAGGGACCAGATCCCACCCATTGGGGGGGAGCCTGGACACAGAATCTGGTCTGTCTGAGAGCCAGGCCAGGCACCTGGGGACTGGGAAGTAGTCTGACCAGGGCACCAGTATACACTGCTGAGAGCAGCCTGCAGGCCGTGGGGGGCCTGTTGGCGTGGAAGTGGGGGCTCCTCCCTGCTGTTGTCAGGTCCAGATGCATCAGTGACAACCCCTCAATCCATGGGCCCTGCAGAGGAGCTGCAGGCCGGCCGTTCTCCCTCCCCAAGCCCCCAGGCCAGGGGGGCCTTCTTCCCACCATACTCAGAGGTTTCTGCTGTGGGAACCACCCATGTCTGTATGTCTGTCTGTCTTACTCTGGTTTTGGGAGAAAACATGAGGTCTGGTAAGTGGTAGAGACCACCACCAAGTGCCCAGAGCAGGAAGGAGTCCGTGAACCAGCCAAGAGTTGGCAGGGGCGTCTGGGCCGAGTGTGGCAGGAAGGATCCGAGGAAGAGAAGGAAGGCTCTGTCCTTTTCCCCATGCCTTGGGAGCCTCCCATCCAGGAATGCATCTCTCCAAGTGAAGCGAGTCATCGGTGAGCTCAGGGGAGTAGAAAGTGTGTCTGGAGTCCCAGAGTCCGGAGCTGTGCCGAGAGGTGCTGGGGCCCCTGGGTGACGGGCTGGAGTCCTCAGCAGCCTCCTCCTCGGGGTCGGGGACACATCCCTGAGGGTGGACCACGGGCGGGCATCGGGAGGAAGGAAGGACAGCGCAGCCGAGCGGTATGTGCATGTCCCTGGACGGGATGCACCTCCTCTCCCTCTGCAGAGACGGCAGTCGCCCCGGGAGTGCCAGCCTGTGTCTGTCCATCCAGCACCCCTGGAGAGTGTCTGCCCGGACTAACGGGGCCTCAGAATGGCTTCCCTCTGGAGTGCAGCTCGCTTCCCCATGAGCGCGGGTGAGGGATGGGGTGTTCTGGAAGTAGCTCAGGTGGTAAGCACTGGACCAGACCCGAAACCTGCCCCTCTCATAGCCGGTGACAGAGAAGCCTGTGCTCAGGCGTGGACTCCCAGCACCTCTAGCGGCCTCTGAGTTTCCTTCTTTTTTTCTTTTTAAATTTCAAAACTATTCGCAAATAGGAAAAACAGAAAAACAAAGGGTCATGGCGGGATGTTTGAAGTGAGGTGGAAGGCGCTGGCAGGAGGGGTGTGCGTCTCCTCTGAGTCTCTTGCTGAGAAGGGAGCACAGCTGCTTTGCCGGAAGAGTGTAATGAGGCAATTAAACCAGCCGGTACATCATGAGTTAGCTCTATGTCTGAATGCGGAAATAGTCCTGAAATCTAAAATTTAAAAACGCGGGGATGATCTGGGTAACCTGTTATCTTCCAGTGAAAATGTGCTTTTCTTTCCTGTCATTTTCTCCCCCTTTGTCATCTCAGCACAGGAAGCCTGGTGGGGGGATTGAACCCGTGCTGCCTGGACAGTGGAGGGCTCCCTGGGGGCTGCCCCCACACAGAGGGTGGGGCATCTTTTTCTAACTCACACAAAAGTGCTATCCTTAGCAGCCCAGTGACCCAGCAGGCGGGGGGTTTAAAGAAGTGATCTCTGAGGAGGTGAAAGCGGAGAGCAGGTACTCAGTAGGCGCCTCTACTACTTTTGGTAGTCTTGGTCCTTGGTCAGTCTTGGTCAGTCTTGTCCTTGTCCCCTGCCCCCTCTCCCCATCAGTACTCTTGCTGGTCCTGCACCTCCCTCCTGCCACCAACCTCTGTTCCCATAGCTGCTCTATTAAAAGGTAAATTTGGGACGCCTGGGTGGCTCAGTCAGTTAAACATCTGCCTTTGGCTCAAGTCATGATCCCAGGGTCCTGAGATGGAGCCCCACATGGAGCTCCCTGCTCAGCAGGGAGCCTGCTTCTCCCTCTGCCTGCCACTCCCCTGCTTGTGCTTTCTCTCTCTCTGACAAATAAATAAGTCTTTAAAAAAAAAAAAAAAGGAGGTTTATCAGGTCATCTCACTCCCCTACACAATTGTGCTCCATGTGATTGCTCCCCAGTCACACAGAGCACAATCCAGAGTCCCCAGCGTGGCCTCTAGAGCCTCCGTGGTCTGGCCCTGTCTCCCTCTTCACCTCCTTCTGCTCTTCCCTTCATTCAAGGATTCTCATCACTCTAATCCAGCAGGCCAGCCTGACTACCACCTCAGGGCCCCCACACTTGCTTTTCCCTCTCCTGACCATTCTTCCTGACACCCACGAGCTTGTGTGACCCTTCCTTGAGTAGCCCAGGTTTCTGCTCAGATGGTACTTTCTCAAACAGATTCAGCTCATCCAAAACATGGCCTTCCATCCTCCACATTCTCTGTCCCCTCCCCATGCTTTATTTTTCCTCAGGATGCTCGTCCCTGCATGATCATATATATTCACTCATTATCTCTCTCATCTCTGGGTTGTAAAACCCTCATGCCAGGTTGTCTGGTGTGTTCCCATTTCCCCAGTACCTAAAACAGTGCCTGGTCAGGGTAGGCTTCTAGTTAATGAAGGCATGAATGACTTGGCTAGTTTGGTGGTGATGGAGATGGAAAGAAGTGAACCCATCTTGGCGATGGAAAGAAGTGTACCTATCGGAGATATTTGGGAGATAAGAAAAAGCTGGGCTTGGAGATGGATTTAATATGAAGATAAAGAGGTGCGTTATCAAGGGGGCTTGGTTTGTGGCTTGTTCTGGGTTGGACAGTGATCTCGTTCACTTTGATATTAACACTGCAAGGAGGTCAGATTTGGGGGTTGGTAGAAACTGGGTTTTGGGTGAATTAAGTTGTCTTTGGTTGACCCAGTTATCCCAGGGGAGAGGTCAAGTCTCTGGTTAGATTTCCCCTCAAAATACAGACTGGGTGCAAAATGTGAATTTGGGAGACCCTGGTCAGTATAGAATAATTGAAACAATGGGTGAGTTAGAATTAGCCTGTAGAGTGGGTCCAGAATACCAGAAGAGCAAGAAAAAGCCCAGGGCTCAAGCTCTAGGAACTCTGGCATCTTGTGGCCTGGTAGAGAGAAATGGGCCCACAGGGAAGAGAAGTGGGTGTCCTGCAGAAGAAGGTCTGTGGGCATTGAAGTCAAGGCTTATAATGGGGATAGGAGCAGTAGAGGTGGAGAGAAACAGAGGAGTTTGGGACTTATTTATATGGCAGAATAACAAGTCTTAGAAATTGATTAGCTGAGGGCTGAGGGAGAGGTATTTAGGACGCCTCTTAGAGTTTTGATTCAGAACTAGTGCTATTCTAGAGACAAGGGTTTGGTTATACGGGTTGGAAGGAATGATCACAAATTCAGTTACATTTACACATGTTGAATCTGAGTTGTCAAGACATCTAAGCTGCTGTTTTGAGTGGGCTGGTGTGGAGAGAAGTGTTGCCTCGCATATATGTTTGGAATCAAAGCTGGCCTATGGAAAGAATACAGAGCAAAAGAATTGGGGTCCAAGGACTAAACCCTGAGGGGACTCCCCCCAGGATTGAAGGTCACACAGAGGAACATGAGTGCACAGAGGAGGCTGAGGTTGGTGGGAAGGGAGAGGAATGTGGAGCAAAGCAGGGGGTCACTGGACCCTAGGAAAAGGGCCGCTCAAGACAAAGGAGGGGTCACTGTGAGCCGCTGCCAACAGGTTGGTTCGGTGGAAACCACCGAGCATTTTGTCTCCGCCACCTGGAGGTCATGGCTGCCTTGGAGAGGGTGGCTGACAACAGAAGCCAGAAGGGGGCCCAAGAGGGTGCTGAGCAGGAGGAGGGGAGCAGGTGTGAGATACTGAGCAAGAGCGGATGTGAACAAGGAGTAGCTCTTTTGTGCACATACAAACAAACATTTGTGTATATCCTCTCGTTTTCCCTTGGCTACTCCGACTGCACAGCGCACATCATTTCGCCCCTGTCACCTGGTGTCTATTGAAACTCTCCATGGCCGCCCATGGAGCGCTTCCTCTCTCAGAGGAGGAGCAGGGAATGACCTGTTGTATGCACAGCTTTGGATCCTGTTAGCCCCGCAGGCCTACTTCAGGCTCGGATTTTATAAATGGTAACGATTGCTGACTCGCAGGATGAGTACTGATTTAAAGCTGTACCTTTTAGCAAGATTTGGTTGGGGAAGGAACAAGGAGGGTGTTGGGCAGAAAGTAAAACACTCTTCTTTCCCTTCCAATAAATATTAAAGACACTGGGGCACCTGTGACTGTGACTCAGTTGGTCAGGTGTCTGCCTTTGGCTCAGGTCATCCCAGGGTTCTGGGATCGGTCACCTCACTCATTGGGGAGTCTGGTTCTCCCTTTCTTTCTGCCCCTCCCTCCAGCTCATGCTCTCACTCACGTGCTGTCTCTCAAATGAATAAATTTTTAAAAAATCTTTAAAAATCATAAAGACATGAGTGCATGTAAAATGATCCAAGGAGGGTATACAGAGTGGAGGGGGAAATTCCAGATTTTAAAGAAGGAACAGAAAAAGTTATTGAGGAAGGAGACTGAAAGTAAAGCTGGTAGGAAAGAGAAAGCAGAATACAGTATGTTGACCAAGCAGAGAAAATTCAGACACAGGAGAGAAAGGGAACATCAGACAGGAATCTCCACCACAGTGAGATGCAGGGGAGCCTTTTAAATGGTTCTCTCCAGCGCAGGAGGAAATGCCACACACAGCCATTCCCCTGGCAAAATGTAATAGTTGATATGTTGCATCCTCTCCCAATGATTGAGTTCAGTTCTGTTTTCTACCACTCTGTCATGCTAGTCCTTTTTTACCTTTTTATATTTATGCCCATCTCATTTATCTTCGGCTCTTTTCCACACTGTCTGGATAGCCTCTTTTGCTTGGTGCATGAGCAAGGCTGCCATTCCCGGCTTGTACCTTTTGGCTTCATGCCTACCTGTAGCACCTCTAGATTAACTCCATAACTCGTTCGTCTTTGAACTGCCCCGACTGTAATCACCCTGTTGGGTCCATAATCAAAGGAGCGAGACTGATACAAAACGAAGGTCAAGCAAAACTTTATTTCGCGCCAAGCATCAAGAATCAAACTGACCGGCCAGAGCCGTCTCTTAAAAGAGAGGCGACCCTTCTCTGCCTTACAGACTGGCTTTTAAGGGCAAAGGCCATGTGGTTGGGCCTGGCCACACACAGGCCACAGGCACAGAGAAAACTGCACAGTCAGGCTAGGTCACACATAAGTGACCAATTGAATTACAATTTACCCTATAGTAGACATTTGAACTAGCCTATCACCTTGGTCAGAATTGGCGCCCAAAGGGCGGGGCCTATACTCCTTGGTAGCTGGGGAGACAGTATGCGCCCCCACTGATTGGATACCTCCACCAGGCCTGACCCACTCTTGTATTTGGGCTTTGTTGCCTGGGACTGGTTTCTGGGACTTTTTTAAAATAAGTCCCCTGGGGGGGTGGGGGGTGCAGGGACAGTTTAAGTTTTTACTGTATAAACAACAAAGTCATTGTTTAACCAGATGGAATCACTCTGGCTAAATAGGCCCTTACAACCCATATGGTGATCTCCCATCACTCATGTAATGTCGGGTCCTGGAAGGCAGCCTCGGGTGTTTCAGTAGTGTGTGTGTGTGTGTGTGTGTGTGTGTGTGTGTGTGTACGTGTAAGTGAGAGAGAGAGAGAGATAAGGAATTGAGACTTACTTGACATTGTTCAAATTAGGAATATATAAGTAATTAAGGGAAATAAACAAAACATTTTGTGTCTAATTCAGGTGCCGTCAAGAGGATCTGTAAACAGGGCATCCTATAATCCACTTGCAAAGAACACTTACGGTAGAAAAGGAATATCTAATATATTTAGGTGTAGGTAGGAATGTAATTATATAATACAAAAGTATGTAACACGTATTTTAAATATTGTGGTTAAGTGCTATAATAAGGGGAATGGACTAGAGACTCAAGAAAGGACTCCATTTGAATTGAGTCTGAAGGATACTAAGGAATTTGGCATGAGGTAAGGTGGGGAAGACTTTATAGATTAGGAAGATTACACACAATGAACAGAAATATCATGAAAATAATTCCAGAGTCCAGGATGGCTTCGGACTGATCCCAGACTGCCTCTCCCAATTCATGATCCCCTGGTTCCTCTGACACTCACCTTCTTTAAATAGGCTTGTTCTAATCTTTTCCATTCTAGTACTTAAGTTCCCGTTGATTCTTTTTCTCTCTTGCTTAAATCTTTCATGTTTTCCTCTTATAGCTGGCCAGATAAAAACCCTATTTAAATAACATCAATACTTAGGATGCTTGGGTGGCTCAGTTGGTTGTTAAGGTTCTGGCTTCAGCTCAGGCCATGATCCTGAGGTCCTGGGATCGAGTCCCACATTGGGCTCCTTGCTTCTCCCTCTGCCTGCCATTCCCTCTGCTTGTGCATGCATGCTCTCTCTCGCTCTTTCTCTCTCTCTGACAAATAAATAAATAAATACCATCAATACTTACTCATTCTCTATGTTTAGTCTAAGTAGCCAAATACTATATCACATGAAACAGCTTTAGCTTTTTTTCCCCCTCCAGGATGGAAGAGCAGTCTCAAAACCACGAAGTCAACTCAGACGCAAGATTCTTCTTTTCAGGAGCTGATAGTGAGAAGATCCAGAAGAAATGGACCCTTGGACTTTAAATCAGAAAAACCCTGCATTTATGAAGAGAGATTAGAGAAAAAGCAGGAGAAAAAAGAAAGTATTCAAGCAGTTGCAGGCAGCAACAAAAAAATCCTCATTGTAGAAAGAAGCCATAAAAATAATGATTTGGGCCAAAACTTCAGCCCAAAGTCGGTCCTTGTTAGGCAGCAGATGGTTCCCAGAGAAAAAACACCACCAAAATGTGAAATACAAGGAAACAGCTTCAAACAGAATCCGTATTTGCTTAATCAACCAAAAATCAACACCACAGAGAAACGCCATAAATGTAGCATATGCGAAAAAACTTTCATTAACACTTCATCCCTTCGCAAACATGAGAAAAACCATAGTGGAGAGAAATTATTTAAATGCAAAGAATGTTCAAAAGCCTTTAACCAAAGTTCAGCTCTCATTCAGCATCAAATAACTCATACTGGAGAGAAGCCCTACGTATGTAAAGAATGTGGGAAAGCCTTCACTCTGAGTACATCCCTTTACAAACACCTAAGAACCCACACTGTGGAGAAATCCTATCGATGTAAAGAATGTGGTAAATCCTTCAGCAGAAGGTCTGGCCTTTTTATACATCAAAAAATCCATGCTGGAGAAAATCCCCATAGATACAATCCAGGTAGGAAGGCAGCCAGCACATCCCTTCCCGGATGTCAGAGAATTCACCTCAGAAAGAAGTCCTATTTATGTAATGAATGTGGCAACACCTTTAAGTCGAGCTCATCCCTTCGTTATCATCAGAGGATTCACACAGGTGAGAAACCTTTTAAGTGCAGTGAATGTGGGAGAGCCTTCAGTCAGAGTGCGTCTCTTATCCAGCATGAAAGAATTCACACTGGAGAAAAGCCCTATCGATGTAACGAATGTGGAAAAGGTTTTACTTCTATTTCACGACTTAACAGACACCGGATAATTCATACCGGTGAGAAGTTTTATAACTGTAACGAGTGTGGTAAAGCCTTAAGTTCCCACTCGACGCTTATCATTCATGAAAGAATTCACACTGGAGAGAAACCGTGTAAATGCAAAGTGTGTGGGAAAGCATTCCGACAGAGTTCAGCTCTCATTCAGCATCAGAGGATGCACACTGGAGAAAGACCCTACAAATGCAACGAGTGTGGGAAAACATTCAGGTGTAATTCATCCCTTAGCAATCATCAGAGAATCCACACAGGAGAGAAACCATACCGATGTGAGGAATGTGGGATCTCTTTTGGCCAAAGTTCTGCTCTTATACAGCATCGGAGAATTCATACAGGAGAGAAGCCCTTTAAATGTAACACATGTGGGAAAACTTTCAGACAGAGCTCATCACGTATCGCCCATCAGAGAATTCATACTGGAGAGAAACCCTATGAATGTACTACCTGTGGGAAACTTTTCAACCACAGGTCATCTCTTACTAATCATTATAAAATTCATATCGAAGAGAACCCCTAGGAAGTAGATCGGCATGTGTGAAAGCCTTAAACCAAAGCTCATCAGAATACAGGAGAGTGATATCACAAAAGTAATGGATAGAAAAAACCCTTCGGTAATGTAGGCCTCACCAGATTCCAAGGACAAGCCTTGACTATGTAGTAGATAATGAGAAAAGTAGAAAGTGTTCATGCCTGCCAGGCACTCTTGAAAATAACCCAAAATGAAAAATTCGCAACTGGAGACATGGACTCTGGGCATTTGTAAAATAATTCTCTTTCTACGGCAGTGTACATGAGATATCATATGTGGTTGTCATAAACATCTGGGTGAGGGGAAGTGTGCACTGGATTTCTCATTAAAAAGAAACTTCTAAGTTGGTAGTACTTTTTTTTAACAACAAACATTTAATAGCATATAATAAAAGATGTGATTGAATTATACACTTTTAGAGAAAAGGACCAAATAAAAGTTAAAAAAAAAAAAAAAGCTGCAAACTACCTCTCCATTTCTGGGGTTTATCCTTTTCCTGACCTGATGTCAAACTCTGTGCATGGATCTCATTTAAAAATAGAAATAAAAGTCTGTTCTCTTCATCCTGTATTCTAGTAATTGCTGTTGATTGGGAATTTTCTAACCAGTTGCTAGTGCTGTTCTCAAAATTTCTTTATTTGGCCGTGAGTGAGGTCATTTATGAAAAAATTATACCAGCTGTATACCATGAGCTGTCATCCTAGGTACATTAAATGGGAAAATAGGCAATCATTTCAAGTTTAAAGCAATTAAATATAAATTCACAATGGAAGGAACATAATGAATCTAATAAGTGTGCCAAAATGTTGAAAGGTGATGGATCCCTGGTCAAAGGAGCGAGACTGATGCGAAGGGAAGGTCAAGCAAAGCTTTATTTCGTGCCAGCACCGAGAATCAAACCGATCAGTTGGGGCCGTCTATAGAGCAAAGGCCATGTGGTTGAGCCTGGCCAATGAGATTGCAACACACAGAGAAAGCTGCATAGTCATGCTAGGTCACATGCAGGTGGCCAATTGAATTACAATTTACCCTATAGTAGCTGCTTGAACTAGCCTATCACTCTGGTCAGAATTGGCGCCTTAGTTTGGTGCCCAAAAGGCAGGGCCCACAATCTTTGGTAGTTAGGGAGATAGTATGTGCACTTTACTGATGGGATGCCTCCATCTGGCTTGACTCAACCTTGCATCTGGGCTCTGTTACCTCTGCCTGGCCTGACACGTCCTGGTACCTGGGCTCTGTTATCGGGGACTGGTCGGCCATATTTTACTGGTTTCCCAGACCTGTTTCTAAGTAAGTTCCTCTGGGGGGGGCAGGGTCAATCTAAGTTCACTGCATAAACAACAAAATGGCTGTTCTACCGGAATGGGGTCGCTCTGGCTAAGTAGGCCCTTACAAAGCTACATCAATTATTTTATGACCTAAGTGTCAGGTTTGAGTTGGTGGTAAGAAAGTGGAAGTGAGGAGCCAGGCAAGTAGGTTCGAGGCAAGCTTGAATGGAAGCGCCCTTGGGCGAGGTTCTGCTGCTTGCAAGGGAGCGAGGCTGGGAAAGTCTCACCCGGGGTAGATACAAGCAGGTTTTTATAGGGTAAGGGTGGGGTGGCAGTACATGACCTTATATGGTGTGGGGTTAGGTATAGTTTGGTTTCTGTTTCCTGCGTAAGTTCTGTTTTCCCCGAGATGACATGTCCTTGGGCGGTCCCTGGACGAGGGCACCTCTTGTGGCGGGAAGTCCCGGTGTGAAGGCAGCAAGATGGAGGATCGACTGCCATTTTGTTTCTCCCCTGGGTCCCCTGACCCCACCGGCCCAATACTAAGAAGTAGGTTTTCCTTACTCCGTGTTCTCACGGGTCACATGACTTCAAAAAAACAAAAACTGATTATAAACTAAGTAATTTTTGTTTTTCTTAACCCTAGCTCAGCGGCAGGCGCTATATTGCATACCAGGAACCTTAAGAAGAAAGATCCCTTAGAGAAGCAGTGAGTTTGGGGAAAGGGGATGGAGTTGAGGAGCTAGCCAGTGAGGAAGCCAGTTACTCTATTGCAGTACATAAGTGTGGTTTTAACAAGCAAAGAGGTAAGTTACAACAGTATGTTGAGGTGCAAGAGTGTTAGGGATTTGCGCAGGACAAGGAAAGAGGAGATCAAGCCTAACCAAGGAGACTGGGAGGCCAGGCTTTCTGGAGGCAATGTGGCTAAGGCAGGTTTTAGAACAGGAACCCTCCAGAGGGCGAAATGACCATTCTAAGTAAGAGGAGACTGCATTCGTGGAAGTACAGGAGGATCACAGTCACGGCACCTTCGTGAAGATGCCAAGATGGAACTAGTGAGCAGGAGAATGACCTGATAAGGTTTGAGTTGAATGCAGACGCCAGATAAATCATGGCTTGTTTGCCATGTGAAGAAGTCAGTCATAGCTTAAATTAGTGGAAATTGTTCTGGCAACAAAGTGTAGAAGACTGATTTAGGGGGTTGAAGAAAGCTACACAGTTGGATGCCTAGAAATCTGGGCTATTGTAATTCAAGGGATATATGAAAGAGAGACCAGACTCATGCAGGATAGATGGACAGAGAACAGGAGACTGGTAATGCATTGAACAAATAAGACCTGGTGTTCACAAGCACATGGATGATGTTGGTGAGTGCAAAGAGGTTAAGCTGACCCAGGTAGGGGGGGTGCCAAATACACTGTCTATATAGGACATGTCTTGTTTTTTTTTTTTAAGACTTTATTTATTTGTCAGAGAGAGGGCACAGGCAGACAGAGTGGCAGGGAGAGGCAGAGGGAAAAGCAGGCTCCCTGCTGAGCAAGGAGCCGGATGTGGCACTGGATCCTAGGACGCTGGGATCACGACCTGAGCCAAAGGCAGCCACCTAACCGACTGAGCCACCCAGGTGTCCCAGGACGTGTCTTGTATTTAGCAATTTTGTCCTGCATCCTTTGACAGGTTGCCCTTAATGTAATCAGTTGTGGAGAATTTTTTTCTCCCCACAATAAAAATTCAGCAGTTAGAGTTCTTTTTCTGCTTCAATAATTGGCACGTAAGTTACTTCAATGGCAATACTGAAACTCATACCTCCACAAAGATCTGAATGGTACTTGAAGTCTTCTGTGGTTTTGGCTGGGGCAAGACCACGCCAGGGGGCAGTGAGGGAGGGGTGTCAGAAAACGGCAAGTCTTGTTTTCTATCTTAAGAGAAGGCTAAGACTTTTTTTTTTTTTTTTTTTGCCAAAGCCTCAAGTTGTAAACAAACACAGTTAATTAGAGATAACTTTAGGTCAGCACATGTGCTCTGAAAATCAGGAATGCAGCCATGTTTCTGAAAGTGAGCAAGTTAATGACAGACCCCAGTTCTGAATGTCAACCAATTAGAGACCATCTCCTTCCTCTACACAGTCGATGAGCAAATGCTACACTCCAGTGGCCAGAGAAAGCATGCCAGTCAGTAACAACCTTAGTACTGGGTTCACATGAACACAGCTGAAAGTCTGTCCATCTATAAACCCCGACTTTTGAAAATCTACCAATCCCTAGACCAAGCTTTCCAAAACATTGTAGGAGATCAACTCTGGCTTTCTTCAGGGAGGTTCTTGCAAATACAGCTTTCCCTAGCAGGTATACATGGAGTTTTCCTTTCCGGCATTACATGTGGAGTTCAATCCATTGTTAGTCTGCCACCGTTTCAACGGTTCAACCGCTCTTTGCTGTTACCACCTGAGTCATATGAGTGACAAATGCACTAATGAGCCATGAGACGATCATATTCAATATTTTCCTATTGTTGTAGAGATTGCTGTTGTCTCTGTTTTGTGTATTTGAAACCCAAAACCTCAGAATATTAGGTGTCTATTAAATCAGGAAGTGTTCTTTTGAAATTTTAACAGGGTTAAGTGTCTGACTCTTGATTTCAGCTTGGGTCATGATCTCAAGGTTGTGAAATGGAGCGCCCCATCAGGCTCCTTGCTAGGCCTGCAAGGTTCTCTCTCTCCCTCTGCCCTTCTCCCCGCCCCCCACCCCACTGCACATGCCCTCTCTCACTCTTTTAAAAAAATTTTTTTAATGAAATTTTCACAGTATGAAACTATTCATTCAGTATCAAAATTAGTGGAAAGCCATAACCAGCATATACTAAAAGCTAAACATAAGAGATTTATTATCATCTCACCTGTGAAGGGATAAAGTAACAAATTTTCTGATTAAAAGAAATTCAGATGAAAATAATCATAAAAGTTGTAATGATTATCCACACCGTATCATCAATCTTTTTAGCACCAATGACTGATTGCACATACCAGTTTTTTTCTGATCCTAAAATTGCAAATGAATTTTCAAGTATCAGCATAAAATACTACAGTAATGAAAATGTAATTGCTGTATTTACTATCTCAGAGTTTACTAAATATCTAAAATACTTTGTCTTGTTACAATATAGCCCAGGATGCAGGTAATCACAATTGCAGGGAAAAAGTCTTTTTGCTTGTGCAATGTGTTTCTCGCGAAAAAGCCTTCCTTAGAAAGGATTGCAAGTAAAATCCCTTCCAGGCGAGACTTCAGAAATAGAAGATGTTTGCAGAAACTCTAAGTTTGGAATTGGAAAACTCAGTAAGTTAAGGAAATGTAGACTGCTTTTGGTAGAAATAATACAAATGCAATTTTTGGTCATTGTGCAGAAAGTGCAGACAATTTCTTCAAAGCTGAAACAAGTATCATGGGTTCTGTGAAAGACCATGGTGGTTTGCCATATTCTGCATTTCTACATAGTGCTGCAGACATCTCATAGCCTTGCTACTGACACTGAAGGAATTTTCATGAAAAATTGCAACCTTTGAGCAGTTAACAGGATTTTTGTAATTTTAATGTTTTTTTAATTTTTTTTATTTTTGTGATTGTGTTTGCTATCCAACACTCTTCAGTTACCTAGCATTCAAAAACTTATTTAGACTTCCAGTTTCAGTTATGACCTGTAAACAGCTTAAAATTGTTGCTTCTAACAAGAAGCTGCAACAAGCTGAAAATGAATGACTTCCCTTCCCAAGAACTGAGGTTACCAGGCATACTGCAACACTGATCTCGAAAGACAGAGAGGACTAGTACAAAGCCAGATATAAACCCCACAAGCCCCCCAAATGGTGATTTAGTTCTACTGCTCTAGGGGGGAGTGTAATAGTGCCTTGACTGGTCTTAAGGGTTAACTTGTTTCAACTTAGCACCCTCCGTACTTGCTGACCTTAGTCCCTTGATCCATAGCAGACAGAGACCATCAGCCTTGAGGAATAAAGGACCAGAACTTCCCAGTCCCCAGAGGCCAGCCAGCAAGTTCATTTGAAGCCCTTTCAGCTCTTCGATTAGCCTAGCAATTTCTTTAGCAAAATGTTTTTCTTTTTTGAGATCAGCCAGATGATTTCACTAACCTCCCTTTGTGCATATGTGGGCCTTGCCCTCCTGTGCAGAAGGAACAGAGGACTCCTACCTACCTAGAAACAAGAACCAGAATGAGCCAAGTTCTCTACTGGGGAAGGTAAGGGAAAGGCATAACTCACATGTCTAGTGATCCAGGCAGGCTGGGTCTGAGGACCCAGAGGCGGTCCCACAGGACCAGCCCACAGGGCCCTTGGCTTCTCACAGGACAGAAATCAAACTCCAGGGGCCCCTGGGTGGCTTAAGTCAGTTAATCATTTGCCTTCAGCTTGGTCATAATCCCAGAGTTCTGGGATGGAGCCCCACATCAGGCTCCCTGCTCAGTGAGGAGCTTGCTTCTCCCTCTCCCATTCCCCCTGCTTGTGTTCCCTCTCTCACTGTGT